>VSMD01114431.1:0-43711 GCA_008750895.1 Mirza zaza
TTCCATGCCTGTCGTTGATGTGGGCCATTCTACTGTATGCTTACGCACTGCCTGCTGCTACAAGGGCCTCTTGATGGAGTAAGTCCAGAATTAGTAAGAACTCCAGGTCATTTTTAGAAATGCAATTACTTCTTCACAGGGTGAGACAACTGGCTACCTGAGAGGAAAGGAAATGATTATAGTGGGCAAAGAACACTGAAAGAAAAAAGCATTGCTACCCTCGTCATATTGCCTGAGATCAATCCCCGGTACTGGGGAAAGACATTGAGATAGTCTAGTGTGTAAGTATGAAAACCAGAAAGGAAAACTACCAGGGTATCTCAAAAGTCACCATACATAGGGAAAATGGGAAGTTGTAGCTAAATATACCTTTATTTATAAAATAATCTTTACGAAATTTTACAAAACTTTTCCTTTTGTATGGAGACTAAAAAGAAACCAGAAGGGAAATTTGCATGCTTTCCACATGCTCTCACTTCTGTCTAGAGTACCTCTCCTGCCCCGATTGCTAATGCTTTTTTTTTTTTTTGAAGCATTATCTTATGAGACCCTTCCTACAGAATGAGAGCATGTGAAAAGCCCCCAAGGCAGGAAGAGTTTAAGCTTTCCTGGAAATATAAGAAGATTGTTGTGTTTGGAGCTTAGTGAGAAAGGGGAAAAATGGAGCAAATTAGAGTTGGAGAGGAAAGCAAAGGCATGGGGCAGATTATGCCCTGCCCCAAGGCCAAGGAGTTTGGGTTTTAATACCATGACACTGAATAATGTAATCCAATTTATGAAAATATATCACACAATTTATGTTTTTAAAAAGGATGACTGTGAAGGATAGGAAACTAGGGAGTCCCAGCCTCTCCATCCCCCACAGAAATGCCAAGTAAACAACATACCAATCAAAGTAGCTCTGCGAGAACTCTAGAAACCATCCAGGATCTGTAGCAACCTAAGGAGCCCCCAGCGAAGGAAAAGCCAAAGTCAAAATAATAGGGAATTTGGGGACATGTTTTTCACCTTTATCCCACTCTTTCCCTTGTGTGGTAAGGGAGGAAAGCCAACCAATTACTCCTTACTCCTCAGGATGAACAAAAAAGAGTCAAAGTTGTTTGCCACATTCCGGCTTGTATGCCCAAGGGGCTGGTTTGTGTCTTGTCTGACTTGGGGCATTGACAAGAATGATGACGTAGTTTGGATGTCAGGGTAGAAGTTGATAAAAATAGTGGAAGAAACCATAGCATGAGAGAGTTGCAGATCCATGGGTACCTACAGGCAGAGGAAAACAGTAGAACATCTGAGGCCCTGAGAAAGAGTAGGGTGGGACTATTAGGGAAATGATGAGCAAAGGTATTGGATAAAATGCATATGCACAGGTGCAGGGAAGACGAACACCAAGAAGAGACCTGAGAAGACCTTAAGCGTTCACAGTGGGCCTTTTAGTGAAGCTCTTCCCCTGCACAGAACCAGTTCCCAAACATTGAGGCAGCTGTTTTGTCAAATGCCTGATTTTTAACAGAAGAACATAAGCATATAAAGAAACAGAGAGACATGGCCCATGCAAGGGAACAAAATAAGAAATTAGATGGACATTAACAAAAAGCCATCCTGTGTTTATGGATCGGGAGACTTAATAGTGTTGAGATACAAAGCAATCCACAGATTTGATGTAATCTATATCAAAACCCCAATGATGTTTTTATAGAAATAGAAAAACATATCCTAAAATTCATATGGAATCTTAGAGGACACGAATAGCCAAAATAATCTTGAAAGAGAACAAAGTATGAAGTCTCACACTCTATGATTTAAAAACTTATTACAAAGCTACAGTAATTGAAACAGTGTGCTGCTGGCATAAAGACAAACATATAAACCAAGGGAATATAATAGAGGCACCAGAAATAACCCCTCACATATATGGTCCAGTGATTTTTGGCAGGGTGCCAAAACCATTCAGTGGGGAAAGTTCAGTCTTTTCAACAAATAGTGTTGGGAAGACTGGATATCCACATGTAAAAGAATAAATTTGACTCTTACCTTACACCATAAGCAAAAATTAACTAAAAATGGATCCAACATCTAAATGTAAGAGCTAAAACTATAAATCTCTTAGAAGAAAATAGAAGAAAAACATCATGACATTGGATTTGACAAATATTTTTTGGATAGGACACCAAAAGCAAAGGCAAAAAAGAAAAAATTAATTGAACTGTATCAAAATTCATATTCGTGTGAATCAAAGGATACAATCAGCAAAGTAAAAAGGCAGTCCATAGGATGAAAGAAAATATTTATACATCATATATCTGATAAAGCGTTATCATCCGAATATATAAACAAGTCCTACAATTCAGCAACATAAACCAAACAACCCAGTTAAAAAATGGTCCAAGGACTTGAATAGACATATCTTCACAGAAGATAGACAAATGTCCACTAAGCAGGTGAAAAGATGTTCAACATAACTAACATTATGGAAATGCAAATCAAAACCACAATGAGATACTGCCTTTGTTAGGATGGATGCTATCAAAAACAAACAAGGAAACACCAAAAACCCAGAAAATAACAATTGTTGACTAGGATGTGGAGAAATTACAACCTTTGTGCACTGTCGGTGGGCGTGTAAAATGGTACAGCCTCTGTGGAAAACAGTATGGTGGTTCCTCAAAAAATTAGAAAATGATTACTATATGATCCAGCAAGTCCATTTCTGGGTATATACCCAAAAGAATTGAAAGCATAATCTCGAAGAGCTATTTGTACAATAATAGTACATGTCCATAGCAGCATTATTCACAATAGCCAAAATGTGGAAGCAACTCAGATATTTGCTGTCAGATGGATGGATAAACAAAATGTGGTATGGACATACAATACAATGTTATTCAGCCTTAGGAAGGAGGGACATTCTGACACATACATACCACAACATGGATGAACCTTGAGAACATTATGCTACATGATATACACCAAGTCATAAAAAGACAAATGCTGTATGGTTCCACTTACCTGGAGTACCTAGAGTAGTCCAATTTATAGAGGCAGAAAGTAGAATGGTAGTTGCTAGGGGCTAGGGTGGAGGGACTATAGGCAGTTATTATTTAATGGGTAGACAGCTTCAGTTTTGCAAGATGAGAAGAGCTCTGGAGATGGATGGTGGTGATAGCTGTACAACCACAGGAATGTACTCAATACCTCTGAGCTGGACACTTAAAATGATTAAGGTGGTAAATTTTATGTTATATATATTTTACCAAAATTTAAAAATAATAATAAAAAGATGATTGTGAGCTTCCAGTTCACTTACTTTCCTTTCCTCCCCAAATCATATTTTTTTTTGATAAAAAAAAGTACAAAAAGATTTAAAATGCCAAGATCAAAGGTGAGGCATAGGATCATTGGCCTTGTAATTGATGAGTATCTTGCAAAAGCTTAAAGTTGCGAATAGTAGCTGAATGATGACTAATGAATTTGAGAGAAGGAGGAGGATGAGAGAGACAGAGAGTAGTATCAGGGAGCAAATTCTTTTATTTTTTATAGAAGGATGTGAATAGTTTTGACTTAATAAAATTAGGACTCATGGTGTATGTTTTAGGTTTATTAAGGTAACTATAGAAGAACTAAAACACATTTGATCAACAGTGATACTTTCATTAAGTCTGCCTGGGATGGTAGAAATAGATTAGGAAGGTCTAAATTTTCATGCTGTATCTTTTTATTATCCATTTTGAGCATTTTATGTGCATATATTCCTTTAATTTTAATAATTTAAAATATTATTACATAATACAGCAAAGTATGGTGAGTAATGTAATGAACACCTTTGCTCCTAATAACTAGATTAATCAAATCCGAACATTTTGCCATCTGTGTTTCAGATAGTTGTTAGGAAACAATATATTACAGATGTATTTGAAGTTTCTCTCTAATCCTATTTCTCTCCTCCCCAGAAGGAGCTGGTGTTTGTTTTATATATTTATAATACATGCACATTTATATATGTATCACATGTAATATGAAAGGTAAAACCCTAAATATTTTCTCATATTTTAAAAATTTATATAAATGGCATTATATGCTTTATATTGTTCTGCAGTTTGTTTTTATTGCTCAGTGTTATATTTTCGAAAGGAGGGGTTTCGAATGAAAATTACGACTTATTGCTATTTATTTATAGAGAATATACAATTATGTAATAATATAAATATAATACATAAGTATCCCTGATAATGTAACTTGCATGGATAACATTTCATAATCAGAGACACTCATAAACCTTGTATCAAAATGATAATTGGAATCTTATTTAGAGAACAAACTAAGAAAAACATTGGCAGAAAGGAGGAGCTGCTCTTTTTTTGACAAATAATTTTTTTCTGCTTTCATTTGCATGAGTTTTTCTGGACCATAGCTACTGTCAATTTTCATAATAATATACTGGTTGCATAACCCATTTGCCCAATTTGTCTTTGCCGAAGAAGTTAGTTACTGAGGGTGGATAAAACTGTAAGTTTTTCTCTCAGGAACAGTTCCTGAATTTTTGAGAGAAAAGGAGCCCAAGTACCTCCATGATCTTAAGTCCTGCTGACACAGTCTTGTAGGTGCTGAGCTTTCATGAGAAATAACATTTGTTCTAGAATATTCTATGTCTTATTTTATTTCATCTGTTTTACAGTCCTCAGAAATAGACATTATTTCCTCATTATTCAAACGAGGTAATTAGAGCACAGAAGTTTTCGAATCATCCAAGGTCACCCTTGGCAGGTACATGGTGTAACTGGGATTTGAAGCCAGGGCTTTCTTCCTCCAGGGCCTGTATGCTTTCTGTTCTTGCCAATGCAGATAAATCTTTGAAAAAAATGTAGAAGTCTGACTTTGGAAAAGGCAGTAGCTTATTTTCTTTTCCCATTTCTCCATCTGATTTTCACGAAGAGAGTTTTTTGTTGTTGTTGCTTGTGAATAGGCTCTTATGTATTTGTATTAGACCAGGCTATGCGACTTAAGGCTTAAAAAACTGAATGTATTTTCAAACTGATATTGGTCACTTCCATCCAACATGAACAGCTTTGCCAGAATGTGTTCCTCATTTTCTTCCTGTAATATTTTATTTTATTTTTTATGTATGCTTAATGTTTATTTTATTTTTTATATATGCTTAATTCCATAACCATTTCCTAGCTTTTCCCCACCACCCCCAGCTCCCTCATTGCCCACATTCAATATGACATCCGGATGGCATTAATGATATCTACTCTGCCTTCTTATGATAGGGTTATTGGTGTCAAATGAGAAAACAAACGTAAAAAAGGACTTTCAAAGCATGATGAGCCATACAAGTGGAAGAGATCTAGAAATCTATATTTCAGTCTGAAGGTTAAGGCCACTCTCACTTATGCAAGGATTACCAGTGATATCAGTGAACAGAAAAAGAGATAGATTTTTCTGTAGTTTTGTTCATTCTTTGAAAAACTATGTTTAATTTTGTTCTCTGTAAATGGGAAAGAATGAGAGTATAGATAATGCTTTCATTTGCATGTAGAACAGCAAAATTCTAAGGAACTAGTACAATCATGCATTTTTATTTTGACAGACTTTTTTTTCCTTGCAATTTAAAATTTGTGGATTTTATTGTATGTAAATTATACCCCAATAAAGTTTTTAGAAAGTTTTAAAAGTTAAAAAAACAACAACAACAAAGAATATCACCATTTTGCAATCCCTTAAAATCTAGGTACTGAGTATCAGTGGCTGCTAACATTACAGAAAGAGAGGCAATTAGACACTGTGTGCCTTCTGCTGAAAGAATGTCATTACCTAGGGTCGTATGCAAAGCAGAAACCTGCATCTGGTCAAACATCTGGATCTAGCAGCCAATTTACAAGTAATATGACAGCCAGAAAATACATTGAACTACCGTATGGGGATTCAGTCAGCAAAACCCAGACTGTGAGAGCTTTATAGAAAAATGACCTTCGTCGAGTAAATTTTAAGGACAAAATAAAAGAGATGGAGGAAAAACCTGTGCATTAAAAGAGATTTAAGGTATATATATATATGTGTGTGTGTGTGTGTATGTATATATATATATATTGAAAAGAGGTTATAATTCCTCATCTTCTTGGTATTCATGTCTTCTGCCACCTGATTTCACAGCACCCTTCCAGCATAGGAGGGGGTTCAAACTGGGCTCCCCCTTCAAACTGGGCTCAGACATACCCAGTTTTCCCTATTATTTACATCTTATGTTAGTATGGTATATTTGTTGTGATTAACCAATATTTATACATTATTATTATCAAGTAAAGACCACAATTCACTCAGATTTCCTTAGTTTTTACCTAATGTGCTTTTCCTGTTCCAGGATTCCATCTAGGCAACGACATTGCATGTAGCCATCATCTCCTTAGACTCCTCTTGGCTGTGGCAGTTTCTTATACTGTCCTTGTTTTCAGTAGTCTTGGTAGTTTTGAGGAGTATTGGTAAGGTATCTTATAGAATGTTTCTCAATTGGAATTTGTTTGATGGTTTTCTCATGATGAGACTGGGAATATGGGAGGAAGACCTCATTCTGTCAACATGACTTATCACTGTTGATGTTGGTCTTGATCGCCCAGCCAAGAGGTGTTGGTTGGGTTTCTACACTGTTGAGTTAACCCCCACTTCTCCTCAATTTTCATAGTGTACTCTTTAGAAAGAAATCACCATGCAAAGCTGATATTTAAGGAGTGAGGGCTTATATTCCTCCTGCATGAAGGCAGAATGTCTATATAAATTATTTGGAATTCTGCCTAGGAGATTTGTCTCTTTTTCTCCATTTCTTTATCCAATCATTGATTTATATTAGCGTGGGCTCATAGATATATTCTGGATTATAACACTAGTTTATTTTGTTGCTCAAATTGTTCCAGATCTAGCCATTAGTGTTCTTTTAGTCAGCTTCTGTGTCCCTTAACATATCTCCATCATTGTATTTGTTTTTGTTATTTGTTTTACTTTCTGGCACTACAAGATACTCCCGGCTCATCTTGTATATTTCTTGTGCCAGCCCTAAAACCAGCCAATTCTCCAAGAAGCCCTGGCTTCTTTTGTTTTTTTATTTCTGAGAATGGTATTAGAAGCCAAGATCTGGGAGCTAGGTATGGTCGTTGCTACTGGAATGTCTTTGCTTCTAGGGCTTTTCAGCTGACGGAACAAGGAAATATGTGTGCTAGCTAACCTTCCATATGGATATATATAAATGTTTCTATATGTAACCACCTGTAACTGAATTAAGCTAAAACAGAAGTTCATACTGATGTCTCCAACTTTAACTCATCACCAAATGGATTATTCTAGCTGTTTCTTCTTGATTGCCTGTAACCTGCTATTCCAACAGTTAAGAAACGTGGCTCCTACTGTTTGGCATCCCTTTACTTAGCTGTTTGGTTCTAATGTACATGTATGGTGGTTTCGGAATTCTTAAACCATAACCTATGGGAAACAACTTTATCAACTACAGAACAGTGCTATATACACTCTTACGGATTTCATTCATTTCCAAAGTGCTTAGGTCAGCACCTCCCCCTCCCCTTTTCAGTGACATTGTTTCTGATATTTGTAATATATTTACATTTTTTTGTCATATTGTACATTCTATCTTTGATCCCCTGAAGTGCTAAATAATTTTTTAAAATTTGCATATATTAAAGTTTACTCTTTGTACTATAAAGTTCTATGGATTTCAGCAAATGCATAGTGTCATGTAATATCTTTACAGTATCATACATGATAGGTTCACTGCTCTAAACATTTTTGTGCTTCACCTATTTTAACTCTTCCCCTGTTCTGAACCCCTAGAAATGAATGATCTTTTTATTGTCTATGTAAGCCTTTTAGCCTTAGATGGTACATTCAGAACCACTCTTTTTTTTAACTTTATAAACACTTGGCTTATCTTAGGAGAACCTTTATGGTAAGCAGTAGGTTCTATCAGAACATAATATATCTTACTCGCCAAGTGCAAATTGCCCCCTATACAATTATTACCAGTAGTGTTCTCAAGTCTGTTTAGTGAACACCTCATATATCTTCCAGAAGTTACTGCACAAAATTGCAAGACCATTTGATTATGTAATCTTTAGGATTCTTCCTTGGTAGAATAAAATATTCTATTGAAAATTCTCCCTGCCCTGCATTCCTTTTCCATATATATTTATACTTTGTTAATATTGGGGTCAAATGATACCTATCAGGGGTATTCACTTAAAGTATTAGTCTCCTTAAATTATTAGTCTAAATATACAAATTCAGAAAGTTCAGTTGGCATTTTCACAATTTACTATAACTGAGGTTAAACATCAAGGGACACAGACTCTTAGAATCTACCCACCCAGTCCAATTGCCCTATCTTAAAATGAAGGAGACAACTGGTACTCAAAAGAGGTTGAAGATACAGACCTGGAAAGAATCTACCAGTCCTCTTTCCAATTTACTAGTCTTGCTCTCATTTACTTTGAGTTAGTACTTTACGTTTTCAATTTAAACAGGTTCCTACTATTAACAGTGGTGTCTCCCAAATTTCTCTTAGGGAAAGCCTAGGGAAGGGAATATGTCTGGGTGAATATGGCAAGGGAGGTGGCTTAGGTACTTGTTTTGAAGCTGATTGGCATAGCAAGATACGATTTTTCGTTTGTTGGGAGGAGGTGGAGTACCAGAACATCTCTTGACCTCCCCACTGATTAAGACGTTAATTATTTTTGCAGCCTATTTAAGACTATGTTGTCATTCTCGCTTAATATTTAGAATGATTGTACAGACTGCATGTGAAGATTCAAAATATTTTTTTAAAATGTCTGTTTTTAGCCAGTTTGCATTCAAGTACTTTAAAAAGGGACATTTCATCAGAGATAATATTAGGTATATTTACCTTGCTATATCCATGGCTATATGTTTTCCAATGCTGTCTTATGTACTCTTTTCTACTTGTATAGAATGAGGGTCTGGCTCTTAAATAGGCAGTTTTGGAAAGAAAAATATCTAGATGCTGCTCTTTAGGGATAAGGTGGTAATAACACCAAAGTATTATTAAGGAAACCCAAACAACTTACATATACACCTGTTTTAAATCAACATCTTTCTCCAGTCCATGGAGAAGATAGAAATTCAATGTGTATTCTCTGCAAAGCACACAAAAGGACAAGTCTTCAATTTAAAGAATCTAATAGCCTTCGAGTCCCTTGAGAATCTAGATTAATGGAGGTTACTCAGAGAACTGCGGAGCATAGGAACTCCAGCTCGTGTGTGTCACACTTGGATCCAAAAGCTAAAATGCTATCTCATGAGGCAAAAGCAAACAGAGAAACATCCACAGATGTAATAAAATACTGATGATGTAAGCGTTTCCTGTTGTGTTTTTAGTTTTGCAGATATAGTGCAGGTTTGTATGTAAGTATATCAGTTCTATCAGCTTAAAGTGTAGATTATGGAGAAACTTATGTTGATTATCACCATTCAGTAGTGTCTCCATTTCCTCACGATCCTGCTGTACCTATAATCATGAAAACACGACTCTGGCTTCCACTTGTGAAAAGTCATGCTTGAGAGTCGCTATGTTTCTTTTCAGCATTTAAATTGTACATTTTGACCGAAAATTTGAAACGAAAACATTAACAAAGCTATCACTGCGATTATATAAGGTAAACCTCATTTTACATCCTCTTGGGAGGATCAGGATTATTCACGTGGCCTCCATTTAGAGAAAGAGGAGTCCAAGATGCAGGAGGCAGGAAAGGGAATGAGGTGCCTTACATCACTGGGCAGCAAGTGGAAGGACTTGTGGACTTGATGAGGACCAGTGGTGGCCTGAGACTAAACAATTGAGGCCTCTCTGTGAACCCCACCAAACTCACTTCTTTCAACTCTACTGGTGGGTATTGGTCTGGGAATACCTGAGATACAATTGATCGTTGCAGTATCTATTATTTTTAATGAAGGTTTGATGGGCAAAACTTAAAAGTAAGCACAAGATTTTAAGGACTAAAATAACGAATGATTATTTTGAGCTACTTAAGGTAACAAACTTTTAAGATAGGAAAATGAATTTGCATATAAATATTAAATCGAGTGTTCTCAGTTTGCTGCCAAATGTGGAAGCTTCCCTCCTTGGCCATAGCAGATACTTAACCCCACTTATTAGCTGTTGCTTTGTTACTGAACATTCTGGAGTTCATGAGACTGCTTGTTTTTGAATAGTTCAGATTTTTGAATTTCATATGCCAGCAAAAGTTTACAGCAGTTGGAAACTCATATAGCATTTTTATTGTGCTAAGTAGGGCCCTTAGAAAGCAATTATTATATACAATCACCTTCATTTCAAAAAAGAAAAAAAAAGAATTTAAACTTTAACAATATTGGGTTGGGCCGGACACAGTGGCTCATGCCTGTAATCCCAGCACTTTGGGAGGCTGAGGCAAGAGGACCAATTGAGGCCAGGAGTTCAAGATCAACCTGGGCAATAGAGAGAGACTCTGTCTCTACAAAAAATAAATTAGTTGGGCATGCGACCATGGTCTCAGCTACTCAGGAGGCTAAGGCTTGAACAAACCCAGGAGTTCGAGGCAGCAGTGAGCTGTGATTGTACCACTGTACCCCATCTAGCCTGGTGACAAAGTGAGACACTGTCTCAAAAAAAAAAAAAAAAAGAATGCCATAGGCTCAAAATCAAAGAGCATTTTCCCAAACTGAATAAACTTGGTATTATGACGACCTGTTTTTTTCCCCCTTATTTGTTTGTTTGCTTTTCTCTTTTTTTTCATTTTGCACAAGAGCACTGTCAATTTTGTCATGGGCTGGCGTTGGCTTTTGGGGCTGATGTGTCTGACTGAGACTTTTAAGTGATACGAGGACCTGCCCCACAGTAGCTTTAATGAAGTGCAATGACAGTCATTCATGTACATCATCTCTTAAAAAATGAGGAAGTCACAAGAGCCTCCCTAATTGACCAAATCAGAACTAGCAGTAGGAATAAATATATTTATGAGGGGAAACTGGCTGAAAAATAAAATACCAGAGTTTTGTAAAAGCAGTGATAAAGTTGAGCAACTTTTAATCTTAAATGAGACATAAAAAGAACAACAAATCAAGTGTTTAATTAGAGATAATTCTCAGAAGAAAAGGTTTTAATTTTTAAAAAATAAATAGTTCAATTTAATGATAAGCCTTCGAGGCTTTTTGCTAATTACAAATTATTTTAAGACGTGTGTTTGTAGGCACAGTTTATAGTTACCTCTGTATGAGCTGTTTGGATCATGGGAGATCTACTTTATGCCTTGTTTTAGCTGCTTGAAACAGGATTTTGCTGTCAGATGCAGGAACGCTAATATAAAAAGCAGAATTTGTGTGCTTTGTTGGTACACATAGATCATAATTGTGGGCCACGAGAAACGTGCAGCTGTTCTTTCATTGCATCAGCAAAGCGAGCGTTTTTGCTGTGTTACAAGTCTGTGTGCTTATACTTTCCTAACTTGCTCCTTTCAGAGTAATTTCCCCAGAGTCAAATCCCAGCCAAGTGCAGCCTTTACATATGGGGGCGGCACAAACACTAGCTCGAGGCTTTTTCAGATGTTGTAAAAGGTTGATGGGTACTTCATTGGTTGGCTCAAATATGAAATTATGGAGGTTTTCATATCAGAACAGCTGCACTTAAATTTTCCATCCAAAACACTTCCTAGTTTGCTCAAAATCAGGGGATAATTGGAAAAGCGGCTTCATAAGGATGTAGCATTCGAAAAGAAAATAGAATTGTTTCAAAACATGCAAATTATATTGTTAACTGCAAAGTGTTCTTTCTTTCGTACAGCAGTTGTGCATTCTTTCATGCCCTGTTTAGATCTTTATGTTTGGGATCTATATCTGTTTTGTTTCAGTTGTAAGATGTTCTTTTACTCTAGTAAGAACACATTCTTCCCTTATTTATTTATTGTTCCAGAAATGACGCAGGGAACCCTCATTAGACATGCAATTGGGTGAAACGACAGCAAAACAAAATGGATTTTTATGGATAAAATTTACATAGTTGAAAACAGTACAATTTATCTCTAGTTGAAAACAGTACAATTTATTTCTCCAATAAACATCACCACCTTTTTCTGATTGTTTCTCTGCAGTTCTTTGGAAGAACAAAATCAAAATAAGTCAAAATGAAAAATCAATTCTGTCACTTTACAAAACGGCGAATATGTATGTCAAATTCCCTAAGAACTGTAAATTGCTTTTCTTAGTATTTTTTAAATCCCAGATGTAATTACATTAAGTAATTTGGTTTCCAGAGGAGTTTGAATAATTAAAAAGCACCTGCTGATTTTCTCCTGTAGAGTAAAAAAGTATTTTAATAATACACAAATAGTAGAAACTGACAAAGAAAAGGCTTAAGTGGAAGGATCATTTTAACTATCCAATTTATGGATTTTCAGATTTCAAGCTTATTACATTTATACTAAGATATGCTACCTATTAGTTACAGAGAGATGACATTAGAGGGCAAGGTATACTGTTAGGTTTTTTTTTATGTAACTTAATTCTAAAAGCTTCTGCCTTACCTCTTGATCTGGCATTTCAGTATCCACACAATAGACATGAACTTCAGTTGACTCTGGCTTACCTGTGGAATTGGGGTGAGGGCTAGCATGGATGAATGAAATCCACAGATAATCTTAAAACATTTTAGCTTTCATCTCCCTGATCTCCCCTGTCACCAAATTATTTTAGAGTTACTGTGATGCAGCAAAATGTAACTGACTCTGTTTTTGGTTTTTTTCCCCATTTCCTGCTTTGGTTGATTACCTTAACAGAAGTCTAGGGAAAATGGAATGGTCAGTGTGTAGGCATGAGGAAAAAGGCATTGAATCTAGGTCCTCATCATTAAGTGAGCATGCCTGCATTGGCCATGCTCTTTTCCTTGCAAATCAATTTTTTTTAGCCCCCCCAAAATTATAACCTCCTTTCTGATGAAACTAGTCTTGACCCTTCTTTGTGCCCAACTGCCACCCAGGGCCTTCCTAAGATAAAGGGTTCAGCTGCTGCTGACGCCAGCTTGCAGAGCACAAGCCGGGTTACCACCTATTGTCAATGGTTGATTACTCAAGCATGAGGACAGGTGTCCTGTCCATCATCCTAACCTTTTTAGGACCCAAGGGAGTTTTTTCACACATTCTGCGATAGAGTTGAGTCTAGAGGAAGCTGTGCTTTGGTTCATCTTACCGGCCGAAGAGAATGAAAACAAAACACCTGAAAATTTGCCACCTAGCCACACAATGACATTAATAAAACAGGCCCTCACCTCCCTTTGGGACTGTAATCATGACAAGACTATATTTGTTAGTTTTTAAGCAAGGATCAATTCTTTCTATGTAAAGCACTCCATGTAGGGCTAGGAGTGGTGGGATGGGTAAAAATAAGCTCTGTTAAAAAAAATTTTTTTGTAACTCCTGCTAAAAACAAACTTGTCCATTGTTTTTTTAAAATCAGGACTATATTGTAAAAACACATTATTATTTATTTATTTATTTATTTATTTTTTTATTTCGGCATATGATGGGGATACAGATTTTAAGGTTTCAATAAATGCCCTTTCCCCTCCCCCCACAAGTTTGAGTCTCCAGCATGACCATCCCCCAGACGGTGCACTTCTCACTCATTATGTATGTATATACCCACCCCCCCGCCCCCATCCCCCTGCCCAATACACTATTATTGTAGTACCTATGTGTCCACTTAGGTGCTGCTCATTTAATACCAGTTTGCTGGTGAGTATATGTGGTTCTTGTTTTTCCATTCTTGGGATACTTCACTTAGTAGTATGGGTTCCAGCTCTAACCAGGAAAATATTAGATGTGCTATATCACCATTGTTTCTTAGAGCTGAATAGTACTCCATGGTATACATATACCACATTTTATTAATCCACTCTTGGATTGATGGGCACTTGGGCTGCTTCCACAGCCTTGCGATTATGAATTGTGCTGCTATAAACATTCGAGTGCAGGAATACACATTATTTTTATTCATTTTGAAAAAAAAGTGGCAGATTCAAACCCAGAATCACCTAGTATATTACTCTGCAAATAATTTATAAATTTATGAATTCATTCATTCTGTATTTTCATTTTTCACCATAAATAATTATTCTACTTTCCCTGGCTTTCGGGAAAAATAAAGACTTGTGTATCCAAGATTTAAACCTTCAGTATCTAAACACCAGGAGGTGCTAGAAGATAACATTAAAGAACGCTTCCCCCTAGATTTACAGATTCTGGTTACACAGAAGTTTATTAACAAATTTGTTTGTTCTGAGAGGTCCTGAATATTCAGATTCTAAGGTATGCAGTGTAGCAGACCATGTTTTGGATCCAAAGGACATTTGCAAGGGTGGACAGTGGCCTTGTCAAGATTTCAGGGACATTAGTAAAGATTTGCAGAGATACATCTTTTACATGCCTACAACCTGGAGCTATTGGTGGCAGGACAGTAATTAAAAAAATGTTGGTACTGTTTTTGTTTTGCATAACACAGTTTAAAATGCAATGAGAAATCCAAGTGAGACTGAAAAATGAAATTATAGAGCTGGTGTATTACCTCATGCATGGGTAAATACAGTGTTTGTTCTTCCAAACCAGGTATTAGGTAAAGCTATGAGACAACCTATTAGGTACATAGTTAGAAATTTATTTGTCTTTTTCTAGTGAACCAACAATATTATCCTATGGGGGGAATAAGATAATCCATAATTTTTTAAATTATCAGCTTCATTGAGATATAATTTATATAAATAAAAGTAACCAATTTGAAATGTAGAATTTGATGGATTTTGACAAATGCATGTAACCATGTAAACGCCAGTGAAGTCATGACATAGAACATTTCTGTCATCCAAAACAAGATCCTTCAGCCTCCCTTTCAATTAATGTCAGCCCACTCCTTGGACCCTATCAACTATTAATCTGTTTTCTATGACTATAATTTTGCCCTTTCTAGAATTTTACAGTCTTTGGTGGACAGCTTTTAAAACTTATAATGGCTTTGAGATTCATCTATGTTGTATGTACTAATAGTTCATTCCGTTTTATTCAGTTATATGGATGCATCACAATTTGGTTATACATTCACAACCTGATGAACATTTGAGTACTTTCCAGGGTTTTGATGTTCTGAATAAAACTGCAATGAAGATTGATGTACAAATCTTTGTATGAACATATGTTTTACTTTTTCTCATGGGAAAATACCCGGGAATGGAATGGCTAGACTATATAGTAGATATATTTTTAACTTTTTCAAGTGCCATAGTATTTTTCAAAGTGGTTGTACAATCTGTCATTAGCATCAATAGGATGTGAAAGTTTCACATCCTCTGCAACCCACCAAAATGTGGTAACGACAGTCTTTTTAATTTTAGCTATTGATAGTGGTTCCAATTTGCATTTCATTAATGACTAATAACACTGGTCATCTTTTTCATGTGTTTATTTAACATCCATACATATTCTTTAGAGAAGTTTCATTGAAATATTTTGCCAGCTTTTAATTGGGTTATGTTTTCTTATTATTGAATTTGGAAAGTTCTTTTTCTATAAAGATACAAATCCTCCATCAAATGTTTGCTTTGCAAATATTTTTTCCCAATCTACAGCTTGTTTTGTCATTCATTTTCTTCAAAAAGCAGAAGTTTTAGTTTTTATGAAGAATTCTTTATCATTTTTTGATAAAATTCTTTATCATTTTCTTTTATGGATCATGCTTTTTGTATTGTTATATAAGAAAGCAAGATCACAAAGATATTCTCTGAAGTTTTCTTCTAGACGTTTTATAGTTTTAGTTACTTTAGACCTATGGTTATTTGTGTTCATTTTTTATATGGTGTAAGATTAAAGTTCATTTTTTTTTTTACATATGAATATCCAATTTTTCAGCATTATTTGTTAAAAAGATTATTGTTTCCTCACTATACTGCTTTTGTACATTTGTAAAAAATCAGTTGTCCATATGTGTATGGGTTCATTTCTGGACTCGGTACTTTTTTAATGACCTATTTATCCCATCCAAGTACTAACCAGGCCTGACCCTGTTTAGCTTCTGCGATCACACGAGATTGGGTACATTTAGGGTCTTATGGTCATAGACAAATGACTTATTTCTCTGTCTTTACACCAATACTACCCTTTCTTGATTTCTGTAGCTAAAACTGGCTATATAATTTGTAGAGCCCAGGGTAAAATGAAAATATGGGTCCTTTAGTTTAAAAAAATTAAGAACTTCAAGATAGTGACAGAAAGTATTAAACCAAGCACAGGGCCACTCTAAGAGTGAGACCTTGTGCAATGACGCAGGCTGCACAGCCCTCCTCTTCACACTTTTGGATAATTCAATTAAATGCATAATAGGTCATTTGAAGCTCATTACTACTCTTTTTATTTTTAAAATTCTTTTTTTCTCTATGTCCTTCATTTTGTCTAGTTTCTATTGTGATGTATTTAAGTTCACTAATCTTTTCTTCAGTGCTGCCTAATTTGCCTTGAATCCCATTGAATGTTTATTTTACCTTAGATACTCTGTTTCCGTGGAGAAGTTTTATTTGGGTGATTTTTATATCTTCCATGTCTCTAACTTTTTGTAAATATGAAATATAGTTAAAATATCTATTTTAATGTTCTTATCAGTTAATGCTAACATCTGGGTCAGTTCTGGGTTGACTTTGAATGATTTTTCTTATCATGGTTCATTTTTTTTTTTTCCTGCTTTTTTGCATGACTGCTAATCTTTAATCGGATGCCAGACATTGTGATTTTCTATTTTTGGGTGCTAGGTATTTTTATATTCCTACCACTATTCATGAACTTTGTTGTGAGATGCAGTTAAGTTACTTGGAAATAGTCTGGTCTTTCTGTTTGTTGTTTTTAAGATTCGTAATGCAAGACCAGCCTAACATTTAACGTAGGGCTATTTATTTCTCACCAATGAGGCAAAATCCTTCTGTGAACTCTGCTCAATGCCCCACGAATTAGGAGGTTTCCAAGTTTGGCTGTGGGTAACAAGAGCTATTCCAAGCACTATGTGCATGCCTGATTGCTCCTAAACCTTTTGGATGTCTCTTTCTGTAGACTCTGGTAGTTTCCTCGCATGCATGTACTGATCAATACTGAAGGAGGACCCTGGGGGACCTCCAGGAGTCTCTCTTTGTTCAGCATTTTCTTCTCGACTTTTCTTTCCTGCAAACTCTGGCCACCTTAGTATCCCTGAGATTCTCACCTCCATCTCTACTCAGGAAGTCCACCAGGCTTTGCATGGATTCTGCAGCTCTAGTGTGTGGTCTAGAAAATCTCTCAGGGCAATCTGTCTGGAACACTCACATGGCTTGCCTACTTTGCTTCCTGTTTCTCTGGCATCCTATCTTTTGTAATATCTTGAAAACCACTGTTACATCTATTCTGTCTGTTTTGTTTCCTTTTCTTGTTCTTTCAGGTTGGAGGGGAAATCTAGTCCCTTCTCGACTAGAAGTAGAAGCAATTCTCTTACTCTTTTTTACCTTTTTTATATTATTCATCTCTTGCTCTGGCATTTGTTTAGATATATGTTTATTTTCTCTCTTGCTAGAGGTCAGTTACTCTGTTTTGTTCACTTTTTGTTGAACATTAATGAATAAATGAATGAAGGGTATGACTTAAAGGAGATTATGACGATGATCATAGACATTTTGAAGTTTTCTATAATCAACTATCACGTTGTCTTATAATTATTTCATGTTAATCATCTTTTCTAAAGAACTTGCAGATTTTTACTGATAACTGTCCACTGTTTCTAGTGGTAAAGGGAAAGCTCTTTCTCTTCAATTTGCAGAAGAAAAAAGAACATTTTAATCTGTTTTTAGAGTATCATTAAAAGTTGGTTTGCATTATGAAAACAGTGAAAATACTGAAGCTTTTCATTTTGTTATCAAACACTTAAATTAAGGCACAAATTTTAATTTGCTCCTGGGGAGTTTGGTGATAATTATGAGAATTATGTTACTTAAATATAAGGTCTTAAGATTTCTTTCCTTTTTTTTTTGTCTAAGAGGGCCCAACCTTTTGTTAATGTACAAGTTCTTTTTGAGGATTAACCAACAATTTTCACAAACTGTCCAACCTCTCCTTACTGTTAATTTCTAGCATGAAAAATCCCATTTGTTTTATGATGTGACAATATCTGTAAGTATAATAGTTCAGTTCTAACAAATTTTAATTTTATTTTAAAATACTGGCACAAGGTAAAATTTCAAATGTTATAAAATTCTTCTCTGCACTCAAATGTCTATAGCAGTGCAATTCACAATTGCAAAGATGTAGAATCAAACCAAATTCCCATCAATTCATGAGTGGATCAACAAAATGTGGTGTATGAACACCATGGAATACTACTCAGTCATAAAGAAGGGTGGTTTTTAATGCCTTTTGCAACAATTTGGATGGAACTGGAGACCATTACCCTAAGTGAAGTGTCTAAAGAATGGGAAAACAAACACCATGTGCACTCACTACTAAATTAGAACTAACCAATGAGCACACATGTGCGTAGAGGGAAGTAAAACTGAATGCAAATCGACCGGGGGGAGGAGAAAGGAGAGGACAGATAAAACCCTACCTAACTCTTGTGAACCAAGCATTACAAAAACAATTTCATGTAACCAAAATTATTTGTATGTTTAATACTTTGAAAGTAAAAAAAATAAATAAATAAAATAAAATTCTTCCTTTCACTCTGTCTAACTTTTGGAAACCACTGTTTTGGGCTTGCTTTGTTTCATTAACATATTTTAAAGATTTTTCTCTCTTAGCTTTTATAGTTCTATTTTTCTTTTAATTGCTGCAGAATATTCCTTGTGTGCGTGTATTATTATTTACATAATCAGCCTCCCATTGAAATTTTAAATAGAATTATTTGTCCAACTAAAAATATTAATATCAACAACTAAAATATTAATTTCAACCACACCTATTTTATATTTGATATGAAACATCTGTGAACCTTTTAGGGTTTATATTTAACTTACTGAATTTTCTGGACTTTTTGGACCATTCCAATTGGCACATTTAGATAATTTCTGGCCAAGACACAGCATGAGGGATTTGAAAAGTCTATGAAAGCAACCTTTACAAAAGCTTCTCTTGGCAAAGCACAGCTCAGAACCAAGCCAGTAGGTCTTTTCAGCTTCACTGCATTACCTCTGGAGCCATGAGGTATCCTTTCTATGGGTATTTCAGAGACATGCCTCAATTCATATTTGACTGGTGGGATTTTGTAATTTGGCATAAATGAAGACCACAAATAGGTCTGGTTTGGTGACCATGCAGTACAGAAGTGTTTAGATTAAAATTTTGAATATTTGTGAATTTCAGGTTTTTTGAAATTGATACCCGTGAAATCACACATGTTTTCAAAAGGAAGGTTTACTAAGATTCTAATACCATTTTATAAGGTGCTTGATCAAAGGAACGTTTTGAAAAAGTAAAGAAGAAAGGAAGACCATTTTGAAAATAACACAAATGTGCCACATATTTAATATTTCTTCTCCTAAAAGATCTAGGTGCTTCCTTAGATATTATTGTCAGATTAAATGTCACTACAGCCGTGGAAAAAATGACCAGTGATGGGAATTGGAAGCATCTGTAGGCTTTCTGGCTTTCTCCAGGAAAAAAGAAGGGACAACTGTTTATTACTCAAGTTCTTTAGGAAAGTGACTTAGCATACATAGTCTCTTATAATCCTCACAATAATAGAGTGAGGGAGGTATTATTAGCCCTGTGGTTCAATTACTGTAACAGTTTAAACAAGGCCATATAGCTAACAAGTGACAAAGTCACCCAGATCTATCTTTTCCCAAATCCTGTGGGAAAAACTTCTTTTCCTCCAGAAAGAAGTTTTTTTTTTTCCACTTTAGGATACTTCTTGTGTGCATGTATGTATGCATACATGTGTGTATAGAGAGTTCCTCCCCAAATCTCAAATATTCCTATATCCTAATAAGGGAAAAAATCCACATAACCTGCATTTGTTCAGAACAGAAAAGAACATAAATTTTAATGTGGTATGTGCCTACTACTTTGTACCCTCTACCAATTTGCAAAAAATGATTGGGGGTATAGTCCTGACTAAGAATTTTATGTTGTTCTTTCTAATTCTGCGAAAAATAACACTGGTGTTTTGATAGAAATTATACTGAATCTGTAGATCTCTTTGGGCAGTATGGACATTTTAACAATATAGATTCTTCCAATCTATGAGCATGGAATGTTTTTCCATTTGTTTGCATCATCTACAATTTCTTTCATCAGCATTTTTTAGTTCTCTGTTTAGAAGTCTTTCACCTCCTTGCTTAAATATATTTCAAGGTATTTTATTTATTTATTTATTTTTGCAGTTATTATAAATGGGATTGAGTTCTTGATTTGATTCTCAGGTTGTTATTAGTGTATTGATATGCTACTGATTTGTGTACGTTGATTTTGTAACCTGAGATTTTACTGAATTCATTTATCAATTTGAGGAGTCTTTTGGAGGATCTTTAGGGTTTTATAATATAAGATTATATTGTTGGTAAATGGGGATAGTTCAACTTCCTCATTTCTAATTTGGATGCCCTTTATTTCTTTCTCTTGTTTGATTGCTCCGGCTAGGACTTCTGGTACTATGTTGAATAGAAGTGGTGACAATGGGCATCCTTGTCTTATGCCAGTTTTTATGGGGAATGCTTTCCACTTTAGCCCATTCAGTATGATGTTCGCGATGGGTTTGTCGTATACGGCTTTTATTATTTTTAGGAATGTTCCTCTGTGCCTAGATGGATGAGAATTTTTATCATGAAGGGATATTAGATTTTATCAAATGCTTTTCCTGCATCTGTTGAGATGATCACGTGGTTTTTGTTTTTAATTCTGTTTATGTGGTAAATCGCATTTGCTGATTAGCATATATTGTATCATCCTTAGATCTTATATCCTTACATCCTTACATTCTGGCATGAAATCCACTTGCAGATCCTATGTTCTGGAACAATATGCCACATCATCCTCTTTAATAATCATGCAATTTATTTGTAGGATGTAAGGTATACCTATTTGATTATTGTCTTGTTATCTAAAATACATACTTCAATAAAAATCTTTAAAAATTGCCCTTTTTCTAATTGAGAATATGTAATAATTATAAAAAAATTTAATGAAATTTAATAACTATTGAGAAGAACCTATTTTGTAACTCTTTTTTGAAACCAGAAGGAACTGTTCTGTTTAATATATCTTCTTAATCAAAAGTACTTTCTAAGGTCATGATTATTATTCTTTAGCTAATTCAGTCTCAGGTGTGTTATTGGTGAATGTGCCTGATTGAGAGTCATAGGCAAGTTTTGGGACCCTTTGACTTAGGAGTTCACAGTGCATTTGAACGTGTCTGTCTTGGGCAATGCCAGGATTAGATCAAGTAAGTATTATAAGCTATAAAATGTAATAAGGAAAAAACTTTATTGTATGTAGATAGTCTTTTAAAATCTCATTTTAAATGAAATATTTTTATATGATGCTTAGGCATTTTAATGACAGAAGTGATTTTGATGGAAGCATTCACTGAGTAGAAAAGCACAATGTATGTCTTTCCCATAAGTAAGATGAGGCAGAAGTCTAGCAATTGATACCAAAAAGGTACTGAACTGTGGCTTAGCTGAATCAAAGGCATAGCATCTAGGTATAAAATAAGTTTTTTCTGCAAAAAGAGTTTATAAACCTCAAAATGAGGCTAGTGCCAAACTTTTCTTTAACATGGCTAAGTTAATACATAAAATAAGATTGCTGGTGGAAGATGTTTATAAATTTTTTTCTGTAAACAAATTTTTTTTAAACACCCTTAAGCTGGAGAAAAAAGCAGCTGCTTACCTGTAAATAACTGACACACTAATTTTAGATAATTCTTTTCTAGGCACGAACCAAATCTCATAAGAACCACTATTATGGTAGTTCTTTGCGTAGTTTGAATTGTCTCAGGCAATTGCCATTTGTTCAAACATTATATGACTCCGAAAATTTCCTATAACTTAACATTTCCACTTTTTTAACTGTTCTTTTCTTGATTTCTTCAAAGGATTTCTTTCCAATACTGCTGTAATTTACAAGATGCATATTTTCCTATTCCTGTCTGTAATTCTGTGAAAATAAAGTAATTGCTCAGAGGGTAGCAGTATGAATGTAAAAATATGTACCAATGGAAGCATTAACATAATTTAATGTACATTCAATGAAATTAAGGCAGCCAATAAGGAATATAATTCTTATTTATTTTGAAATGATGGTAACAAATGGCTTTGTTACCTATTGTATAAATGGAAGCTCCATACTGACTTAAGCTCTTTTAAAATTCTATGGACTATATAAGCTATTCAATTTTAAGTTCTCATTGTTGAATTCAAGCTTCTTTGGTTAGGCAAAGAATAGCAATAAATACCATAAAGAAGAAAACATAATCTAACTTTTCCTGAACTCTATTTAACATTGGCCACTACTCTATATCATTATATGGTGAAGATATGTAAGCAGAATGGAAGATAGACATATATCAAGGTGAAGTGTAGGTAGTAATGTTTATTTTAAATTCCATGGAGTCATTTAGATTGTTTTAGTTGCATAATTTGGTCTATTTTGTTACTGCCTCTATGATTCTTATTTATTTCGAGTTTTACAGTATCTATTTCTCCTTTGAGGGAATGTAGACAACTGATATTGGATAGAATTTAAATTATGGGAAATAACTGTAGTAAAAGAAATACATCAGAACTAATACTTGGGTGACTACCTTTTATTAGAATTAGGTATCAAGTAAGCTAAGATGTCCAAGAGAGAGCTGATAGGTTAGGAATTAAAGTTTACGTGATACTCATCATTTCTTAGAAATCAAGACATCAGTTTTCAATAGCATTTTTATATACTAGTAAAAAAAATATATATGGTACTTGGTAAAATAAAGACACATGGCTTTCTGTGTCTTGAGACATCTGTCTTCATGAAAGAGAGGAAGAGTTCCCATTTCTACTTACAAGTATGAATATACGTCATCATGAAGGCTAGCTGTCATTTGTTATATACAACATACGTGCTTCTTTGACTTTTTTTCTGGATCTATACAGCTAGATGACATTTATGAGAAATGAAGTGTACTGAATTCAACTGAGAAAGTAGAATACTGTATCTCCATTAACTTGTGAGAGGTTTCATCTTTCCAAACCTTCTCCAGATAGCCCAGTGATCCTGAACACACTTAGTCTATGATACTTTCTCTGAACACACCTGGTCTATGATACTGTCTCTGAACACACCTGGTCTATGATACTTTCTCTGAACACACGTGGTCTGTGATAGTCATTTTGGCAATTAACCGTGCACTGAGTTGATACCTAGGCTATATATGTTTCAGTACACACATAGGAATTTATAGGCAGGTACTTTTGTACTGGTACCTTGGGAAACATTCTCTGAGACTCTGAGCTTTACGCAAAGGAAGTTTATTGGGGAATGATTTGGGCAACAGAATAAGGAAAAATAAGAAAGGGCAAAGGGAGAAGTTGAACTGTGATGCATTTGTACTAGAATCTCTGCCATTCCCTCAGGGAAGGGGGCTCACCTTGGGTGAGGTAGCTCTTATTGCCTGAGGCTGATTCCCAAGGAGGGACTAAGCTCTGAACTGTTGGCAACCAGTGCTTCTGGCAGCGGATGAAAGGAGAGACTCCATCCTGCAGCAGGGATCTGGGAGGTGCTCTATAGCATCCGCTGCAGGAGATAATGTAATGAAGTTAATAGTACAGCCTCCAGAGTCAGATGGGCTGGTTTGAAACTTGCTTCTACTATATAGTGGCTACCTGACATTGGGAAATGCTTAGCCTTTCTGTCCCTCTGAAGTGGGGATAAGGATTCTGCAAGTGTATCACCAAGTTATTGCGAAAATGGATGAGTTAACGCATAGAAAGCATGTAGCATGCAGTTCTTGGAAAATGGTGAGCACTCAACATTTGTCAGATATTATTATTAAAAGCTGCTATAAAATAATGAAACTTTTTTTTTTTTTGAGACAGGGTTTCACTTTGACACCCCAGCTGGCTAGAGTATCATGGCGTCAGCCTAGCTCACAGCAACCTCAAAATCGTGGGCTCAAGTGATCCTCCTGCCTCAGCCTCCAGAGTAGCTGGGGCTACAGGCACACACCACGATGGGGCACCAGGCACACACCACACGCCTGGCTAATTTTTGTATTATTTTGTAGAGATGGGGTCTTGCTCTTGCTCAGGCTAGTCTCGAACTCTTGACCTCAAACGATGCCCCCCCCCGCCCCCCGCTGCATGAAACTTTTTCAAACCATCTCACCTATATGACTATTTGTTCCTGTTTAGGTCAGCTGGGACTAGTTACAAATGAACCCCAAATACTTAGTTGCTTAAAACAGTAAGGATTTATTTCCTGGCCAGGCCATATGTATATCATGTGTTGACTGGTGTTTTTTCTAACTCTAGGAACCAGGCCACTAGAGAGCTACCACTACGTGCATCATTGCCATTGCTCTGGCAAAGAACAGCGATGGTATTTGAAATGCATGCTGACTCTTAAAGCTTCCACCTGGAAATGACACATGCCATTTCCCACTCACATTTCACTGGTCAAGTTAAATCACATGGGCACACATACCTGTTAGTGGGGGAGAGAAAGTGTGATCCCACCCTTTTCTTGGAAGGAAAATTAGAAATATGACAGCACTAATGACTGGTACAGCCTAATTTTTAAAAATTATCTGGGAGAGTGTAAAGTTGATTATGAAAGGAACTTTTCTCGAGCACTTATCATGGCCAGGCAATATGACAAAGAGCAATACTGTGATATAGATATACAGTAATATCCCAGTATTGTACACTATTGAGTACTGAGGCTTAGGGAAACTTGATCAACCCAGCTAGATAGTGGTGAACATACTCTCACTCGGGTCAATCTGATAGCAAAGCTCACACTCATAACCATCACTCTGTTTCCTCCCAAGAACTTCAGTGATATCAGCATGACTCAAAAGATTATCAAGACACACTCTATTTATTTTTTGGAATTGCTTTCAGAATCTACGATTTAGAGCAGGGTACCCAAACCTATGGTGAGTTATATAATTATTTGATTATATTATAATGTAATAATAATAGAAATAAAGTGCACAATAAATGTAATGTGCTTGAGTCATCCTGAAACCATGAATTTTATATTTTGTAACATGAAGATGTATTCACAGCAGCTCTAAAAGGCTGATGCCTGCATCATCATTTCGCAGAAGAAAAACCATGTTCAGTAAGGTTACATGACTTTCCTAAGGTCCTGTGGTTGGTAATAGCATGTCAAATTTTGAAGCCAGTTCTTCTGATTTACTTTCCATTGTTCTTTCCACCCAACTACACTGCTTATCACGTTTGTTAGAATGTACTCAATAATAGCAAATGTTAATTCTTTGAGAATAAATTTCAGTTTTGGAAACAGCCAAAAGTAATACAGTATAACCAAGTTAGATAACACTATTTTGGATTAAACAATGAGGTATACTTATCAATACTTGTTTTGAGGTTCATAAACTGGCATATATCATATATCCCTGAAATATCTGTTTGATTAGAGAAAAATGCCTAAATATTTTAAAAACACATATTTTGACTACATAGACACGCGACTTTTACATATGTTAAGATCAGAACCAGATCCAAGGAAATTGAAAACAGAAACTAGCTGAGAGCAAAATGTGCAGAGTTCAAACAATGGCCATGTTTAAAAACTGAACTTCTGTTTTAAGTGATTTTTAATGAAGTCTAGTATGCAAAACTCAGTTTGCGATTTGGCCCTAAGAGGGGTTATTTATAAAGGTGGATGGAGAATGAACAGTTATTCCTACCAGTTATGTGTTAGGTGATTTATTTCATTTAATCCTCATACCTGTCTATGAAATGGATAATACTTCTATTTTAACGATGAGGGAAAGACTCATGGTTTTCAGTAGCAGATCGAAGATCACACAGTCACAATCACACAGACACAGTAGGAGGCAGAGCTCAAATTAGAATCCAAGTCCATCTGTTTCAAAGCCAAGGTCTTTCTTCCAAACAATGCTGCTGCTTTTCCAAGGGATAAGAAGGAAGGGAGGTAAAGTAGGCTGACTGATGCTTTCATTCATGAATGGTTGTTCTGAGGGTCCTAGTGGTCGTAATAAGAGAGGGAAAAAAATCATAAAGAAGAAGTAAAATTGTTCCCTTTTGTAGACCATTCCCATAGGAAACAAGCAAGAATTTCCAAATCAACTATGAGAACTAATGAATGGATTTAGTAACAGCACAGAAAATAAGGTTAATATAAAAGAATCAATTATTTCCTTAAGTAAAAGCAGCAATAATTGGAAAGAAAAATTTTTAAAAATCCAATTTATAAGAGCACCAAAAATATAAAATATCTATGAACAAATTTAACAAAAAAATATCCCAACCACTACATTGAAAACTGTAAGGCATTGCTAAGAAAAAATAAAGGAGACCTTAAGTAAATGATTATGGATTGGAAGACTCGATATTGTTAAGATGGCAATTCTACCCAAGTTGGTCTATAGATTCAATGTGATCCTAATAAAAATTTCAGCAGATAATTCTGTCTAAATTGACAAGCTAATTCTGAAATTTGTATGAAGCTACATTACCAAAGATATTTTAAAAAATAAGAATAAGAATAAATAAGAGACTTATCTTACCTGATTTCAATACTTACAATAAAGCTTCAGTAACCAAGATAGTAGGGTTTTGGTAAAAGAACACACATATAAATTAGACCAAATAGAGTCCAGGAAATAGACCCACATGTACTTGGTCAACTGAATTTTGACACAGGTGCTAATACAATGGGGAAATAAAAGTCTTTTCAAAAGATGGTTCAAGATCAACTAAATATTTGGAAACAAAATGGACATCTACCATTACCTCACACTACATGTAAAAATTAAATTAAAATTGATCATAGCCTTAAAGTCTAAGACTGTAGAAGAAACTTCTATAGTCTTCTAAGACTGTAGAAGAACTTGTAAAAGAAAATATAAGAAAATATCTTTGCAAACTTGAGTTAGGGAAAAATTTTTTAAAACAAAAGATACATGTAACATGAAAGAAACAATTGACAAATTAGATTTTACCAAAGTAAAAAAAATGTTTTATGAAAGACAACACTAATAAACTATAAAGGCCAGCCACAGACTGAGAGAAACTATTCACAACACATACATCAAGAAAGTGACTTATATCTAGAATATGTAGGGTACACTCACAACTTGGTAATAAGACAAACTAAGAAAATGGGCATGAGATATGAATAGACACTTCACCAGAGAAGATATTAATATATGGATGGCAAATAATCACATTAAAAAAGTTGTTGGGGAAATATCAGTTATAACCATATTAAATGCTCCTACATACATACGTACTAAAATGGCTAAAAATGTAAAAATTGACCATTCCGAATGTTGGCAAGAATGTGGAAGAAACTGAACTTTAATATAATACTAGATGGAATATAAAATTGTATGATTACTTTGGAAAATAACAGTTTGGTAGTTTCTTAAAAAGTTTTATGCTTACTATACCACCCAGCCATTCCACTACTCCTGGACATTTACTCAAGGGAAACAAAAACATATCTTCACCTAAGGACAAGGTACAAATGTTTATAGAGCTTTACTTGTAATATCTCCAAACTTGAAACAATGCAAATGTCCCCCCATGGATGCATGGATGAACAATGTGTGATATATCCATGCAATGGAACACTATTCAGCAACACAAAGTTATGAACTATTGAACATAGAACAACATGTATGAATCTCAAAATAATTATGCTAAATAAAAGAAGCCAGGCAAAACCAGGGTATATACTGTATGACTTCATTTTAATAATATTTTAGAGAATATAAATTAATATGTAGTGACAGATAAATCAGTGATTGGGGAAGAGGTGAAGGAATAGATGGATTATAAACAGGCACAAAGAAACTTCTAGGGGTGATGGAAATGTCTGCTATTTTTATCATGATGTGTGTACATATATATCAAATTACATAGTGTAAATATGTACAATTTTGATAAAGTTGAAAAAAAGTAGTAGATCCACAGATTTTCCAGCTAGGGAGCAGGTTAGTTTCCATTCTTAGGAAGTCCTAGGTTAAATTCCAGATTAAGATGGCAAAAATCTAATTTTATTCATTCCTGATACCAAAGCAAAACTATACAGAGGGATTTTTTTTTTAAGGTACAAACCCACAAGAATGGGGAAATGCCAACAATAAAATTTTGAAATCTTGAATGAGATAGCCAAGTAGTAAATTACCTGAGATGCCAAATCTTAAACTGCGAATGAATAAAGTCAAGGATTGACTAAAGTAATGTTTCAAAAGACTCAGGAGTTACCAGCACCAACTTTTAGAAGTTGGAGTCAAAGAGTGAAGGTAAATAAGAGAACTGTTTGCAACCTGTTTTGGAAGCAGTTAGACACCTAGAACCCCATCACCTGCTCCATGATCCTATGCGACTGCTCCTCTGCACCCTGACATAAAAGTGGAGGTTTATTCTTTGGAAAGGGTAAAGTGGGGCCTCTAGACTGGCGACATCTGGCATAATTGAGAATAGAGGCAGGTATTGAAAACAGGGTGTTCAGGGTATACATACCCAGTGAATGCTAAGGCTCCTAGCTTGCTTCCCTCATTGGCTCAAGAAACAATGGTGGGCAGGACTTCCCTTATACTCAGGAGGCAGAAGAATCTTCTCTATGGAATCTGACCAATCCAGGAGGAAAAGACCTAAAGAGAGTAACTTTGAAGGTTCCAAATAAATGGCCTACCCAGTTCTCTTAACTGTGAAACTCTTGGTACAAAAGATCTTCCTTTGAGCATATAGCTTCCATCAACTTTTTAGCTCCCTTTCCTAAATATGAGAAGACAACCAAGCATTCAGTACTAGATAGCTGAGGAAATTTTCAAAATGAAAGACAGCAACTAAAAGGGAAAAGTGCAATTTGGCAGAAACAACATTTTAAAAAAATCTATCATTAATATTTGCAGAAAGATAAGGAAAAAATTTATGTATAAAGAAGAGGATGCTCCAAAATGAATATCCAGAAATGAACTTGGAAATTTAAAAAAAAAAAATCATTGTAGAAAAAAGAAAATACTCAAAAGAAGATCTGAGAGATAAAATTAAAGGAATTTCTTCTGGTAGGTATTGTAAACCCAAAACCCAACCAAACCAAAAGAAACAACAGAAATGGAAACTACGAGAGAAAAAATAAGAAAATCAGAAGACCAGTCCAAAGTTAAGGAGTTTCAGAGAGAAATTCCAGAGGAGTGAAGGAGAGGAGTTCACCAACAAAATAATTCAAGGTCATGCCCTAAAACAGAAGGATATAATTTTCTAGAATGACAGGATGCTGCAAAGTCACTGAAAATTGATCTACACCGAGACTTATCATGATATTTTAGAACACTCAGGCTAAAGAGAAGATCCTACAAGCTTCCAGAGAGGGGACAGACCAAGTTATATAAAAAGGAAAATAAATTACTGGCCTCAGATTTCATAAAAACAATATTGAAACTATAAAACAATGCAGCAATATCTGTTATATCCTAAGGGAAAATAATTTCCAATCTAGAAATATATACTCAGCCAAGCTGTCAATGACATGTAAGGACTGTCTCAAAGCATTTACTCCCATATACCCTTTTGTGGGAGACTACTGCAGATGCATTCCATTAAAACAAGTTGGTGAATGAAAAAAAAAAAAAGAGAGAGAGAGACATTGGATCTAGGAAATAGGAGATTCAGCTTGGGAGTAGAACAAATTCCTCTTGTTGGGTGGTGAAAAGAAATCTGAGGATGACAACTATTAGGCATAAAGGGTAATTAGTGGAGGTTAAACCAGGTCAGAATTTCAGGGAGAGATGTCTTCCAGAAGACAAAGTTGATAGATTAGCTAAGGTAAAGTAATGTATTGAGAAGGTATTTAGACAAATAGGGAATGATTTGAGGTTGACTTAAGGATAGGTACATAGAAAGTTGAGCAAATGAGAGAAAAACTCAAAACAGTTATTAGCTCCAAGGTAAAGTATTGGGCAGGAAAGAAATTTTAAACATAATTTATTACATAGCTCATTTCTGAATTACATACATAGGTATGATAATGCAAATACTGTGTATCTAATAAAAATTTTGATTTAATGTGCTAGGATGGGGTATGGAGAGTGAGCATGTATTTGGGAGCTAGGAGGGAAAAAAGAGTTAAATTGTTACCTTTCATTGTTAATAAATAATATCTAAAATTGGAAAAAAATCTAGAAATAGCAATACAAGCATGTCCATACCAAGAGTCATCTAAGAGTTGAGAGTGATCACTTTATGGGTGGAAAAATGGAAGGTGTCCTGGGATTCCTGTTTGTATTAACACATCTTACAGGGGTAGCTTACTCTTGAACTATGTGCATGCATCACTTTGATAAGAAACAAAACAATTTTTAAAATTGTCCTCAGTTCTAGAGTTTTTGACCTCCAGAAATTTCTAACCACTGGTAAAAACCTCAAAGAACCTCTAACATTCCTCCCAAATATTTGATGAGATCATGGATTCTGAAACTAGGCTCTTTGCTCTCAGATCTCTAGGACAGTTTCAAGCATGGCTCACATCTTACATAGCCAAACTCCTGGTGAATGAGTAGAACAGTGAGAATATCCAGGCAATATTAGCTCTTAGAAGGGTTGACCCTAACTACGTTTTGCTACATTGAGGATAGAGACAAAAGAAGGGTAGTTCTACCATCAACTAGCTAATGACCAGAATGTTGATGTTTGAGGCAGAGATATTCACCAAAAAAATACAACATTAAGTAGGTGAGTGATATGACCTAAATGTGTGTACCCTCTCAAAATTTATATACTGAAACCTAACTCCCAAGGTGAAGGTATTCAGAGGTGGGGCATTTAGGAGGTGAATGGGTCATGAATGGGATTAATGCTCTTATAAAAGAGGTTCAAGGGAGCCTATTCACCCCTTTGGCCATACAAGGACACACAGAGGTGCCATCTTTGAAGCAGAGAACAGGCCTTCATCAGACATCAAATATGCTGGTGCCTTGATCTTGGACTTCCCAGCCTCTAGAACCATGCAAAATAAATTTCTATTGTTTGTAAGCTACCCAATCTAAGATATTTTGTTACAGCAGCTCAAATGTACTAAGACCATGGGAAAAGTTAAAGATGTTAAGAACAGGTAACTTCAGAGAAGTTATCAGATCATAAGGAAGATCTTAGTCTTCACTACTTTCAAGGGGAAGTTTGGTGTTTTATGTAAAATAGAAGATTCTGAAAATACTTCTAGATGAGGCACTATGGCAATATTGTTCATTTGAAAAAGTTGAATTTTGTAAGGAACTTTTCCTTCTATGACCTTTCTGTTGTTTGTAAAGAACTTAGGTTATCTCTAACGTAGTGTCTCATGTCCTTTGTTTGGAACTCTGGACACAGTCTCCTACAGAAACAATTGCAGGTGGTTGGATCTACAATGCCAACCCTTTAATTACTCTTTCATCCCAGGTTGCTACAACAGCACTGAACTAAGCCAATTTTTCCATGGAGTAAAATTCAAATATCCCTTCATATTGGGCAGCCAGGAATACTTGTGACCACGTTTTTGTAAAGAAAATTAAAAACAACAGATGAGACGGAATCAGAAAGAGAGATGCTCTTTAAGGGTGGAGAATGGTACTACTGGGAAAGGATAGATTAGAGCAGTGGGGATTTACCGCAGTGGGGATTTACCTCTCTTCTTTTAATACCTCTTGGCAGAACATATACTATGGTATCCAGAGCCCATTCTACATCTCATTTGATCTAGTTCCTAAGTTAGAAGAGAATAAAGTTGTAGTTAGAAGCATTTCTAGGTAGTTGAAGAGACAGGGAGAGTAGAATATCAGAAAGTAGCAGGAAGGAAGGAGAGTTCTTTGGTTACGTGGCATTCTGGATCAACAACTGGCTGAACATCTATCTGTTGCTCAACATCGCATGTGTTGAGCTCATATAAATCAGAAACTGCCTGTATATCATGTTGATATTTATCCTGTCAACCTCACAAAAACCATCATCAGTGAGTGGTTTGAAATTTTACAATTAGAGAATAGCAAAGTTGAAATGGTAAAATTATAAACTCTAAGATGCTTAGTAACTAAGAGCTTTTGCCTCAGGGCAGAGGAACAAACCCAAGAATTATATATGAACTTAATGAAGAGAAAAATAAAGAGTTGACCCTTTTCTAAAATTCCATAAGAACCATGAACATAAGTGGGTGCTCGTAATAACACAGCAAAGGATTCTCAGTCTATGAAACCCAATTTTAATCAGTTTTTCATTGCATCTGCATCTTAAATATCAAGAGAAAATAATGTAATGCTTTGGTATTTTCCCAAATATTTGTTTTCAGTAGACTGAATTTTCTCATAGATAAAAGCGAAGTATACAGACGTTCTCTATCCTATCTACGAGAGTGAGTTTTTGGTTCATCTTTCATGTGGTATTACTGATTTCTGTAAAGAATTGCCCTTCTCCCCTTTCATGTCATAGAACATTTCAAATAGTTTCCTTGCCGATTTTGTGAGATTACCCCAATTCCATGCCTGGCACAAGATTATATAAGCAATGAGGTCCTTTGTGGACTCACTAATATGTGGCCAGGCTTGTCCTGGGATCTTCCCCCTTTTATTCCCTTACCTTGTGACTCACCCCCAGCCTGGACAGAGGGAAGACATTCTAGAGGGTTTGCAAGGAATGAATACAGGTAATGAGCCCTTGGCTTACTGGCGAGGGATGTGGCATTTCCCTCTCCCCTCAGGTAAAGGAAGAGTGTGCCTCCTCTAACACTTTCTTTAAGCCAACCAAAGGGGCTGCAGGGAACATACGAGGAGATAATAAGAGTATGTAGAAGAAGAGGGAACTGGCATTCCCATCCCCAGCTAGAGACTTGCTGAAGTACGGAAGACCTTGAGCCTCCCTGGGGCTTCCAGAAGAGTATAGGATGGTGGGTGAGAAAGATCTTGAGCAAGTGCTTCTTGATGTTTGCTCTATCCATGAACATGGGCTTACTTCTGAAGGCAGGAGGGCAGCTGGAGTAGCTGTAATGTTGCCAAAATAAGAGGGCATCTGAGAAGTAGGTTGCCTTTCCATCATTTGGCATGGGAAGGATGTTTGAGTTTCCCTTGGCTTAGGAGAATGCTGGGAAAGGTACAGGCTACCTTCAGAGGACCTGGCCCCACAGGTGGCTTGCTGAGGCAAGGGAACACTGTAGTAGTAGGTTGACATGGGAGGCGGGGAGGTAAACCACTGGTGATAGGTAAGGGAGAATTTCAACAGCTAAGCCAACAGAGGATCACCTTTGTCTGGGAATTTTGCAGGAAGCAGCTTGCAATGGAAACTTCCCACGTACCTTACGAAAGTGCTGGTGTTAGGATGTCTGATCAACAAAGGTCACTGATGGCCAGCCAGTATTAATCAAGGGAAAACTAAAACGCAGAGTAATTTAAGCCAACAAAAAAAACCTGCACCTTTCCTTTAATCTCATCTTCCTCAACCCTGACCCTGGAAAAGCCAGAAGAGGGAGGAGAAGAGACGGGAAGGAAAAGGGAAAGAACAGGCCATCCATTCTCTTCTCTCTCACTCTCTCAGCTCTGAGTTGAGGTAGTGGGGGAACAGCTTTGATTTGCATGTCAAATTCAACTTTGAATTAGACTGGACCCTGTTAATCCCTGCATGGACCCCCCCCCATTAATGACATGGGGCTGCTTTACCTACCTTAAAGAACCTGGAACCTATGGGATCTGCCTGAAACAAGGACCAAGAGGTGGAAATCCAACAGGGCATACTTAAAAGCAGTGATGGGAAAAAATTAAAGCCATTTCCCACTGAAGTCAGACTGTTCAGTAAGCCAATTACACTGGGAGAAATTATGCAATGAGGTTATTTTGCCGACTGTTGAAAAGGCCCTTTGGGAATGGTATGCTCAGAGCATGAGGATAGGAAGTTAGCAGGTTCCTGCCATGAAGAATCAATGTTTGGGGCTTAGTCTATTGGGAATGACTTGTTTCCAATACGAAAGTCTCTGTGTGTGTTTAGTCTTTAACATGATCTTCATTTATTGCTTCATACATTCAAATGTTTAATTGCCTTTGTCTTACACATACCAAAGAGTAACTCTAAGACAGTCATCACCGTGGTGAAAGAGAATAAAGTTACAGTCATTCTTATGCCACCTACTATGTGTAAGGCACTATTTGAAATGTATCATGCATATTAATCTAACCTAATTAATTTAACCCTGAGAGGTAGGTACTGTTATTATTTTAGAGGTAATGAAACTGAGGCATGGAAAGGTTCAATGATTTGTCTAAATCTATGTAGCTAGTAAGGGTTGAAGCTGGAATTTGAACCAAGGAAATTTGGCTGTAGAGTTATGTCACATGCTATATGTTGCTCATGATATAGTTCCTCTAATATAGATTGTAATTTAGAAAATGACTAAACATTAGATTACAAGGAAGACTCACGTGGCCTGTGAACAGTGGAGAAGGCTTAAGCCTTACATGTCAAGTGCACTGGCGAGGGGACCCCAAATGGGAACTCTCAAGGACTTGGAATTGAAGGGCGCATTTGTCTCATTTTAGAGATTCAGCTGTTTGTAATATTTATTATCATATCTTCTTTGGTCTTATTGCCCAGAGACGTATTCTTTACAATAAAGTAGATAGCTTAATAGATTTCTTTATTCTTATTTTGCAGCAGGCATCATAATCTCATTTAGGCTTTAAGCCTTAGGAGATGTCTGTATCTGTGTATCATCCATATCATGTGTGTCTCTATATTTGTATCTAACAGTTTTGGTGAGTCCTTGTGGAGTTGTCCTGGAACTCTGGAACAAATGTCTTTTGTAGCATTCTAGGAAAAGGTGATTAAAAAAAAAAAAAAAGCCTTTAACTTTCATGTTCCAATTTGGGCCTACGGAAGATCGTAGCTGTGGAAAAATGACACATCCAACAAATAAGAACAATTTTGGGAAGAACAGTATTTATTCTAGGGGAAAAATGGCAGAGGAGGTTGCTGAATGCTGGCTTAGGGGTTGACACTTCTTAACTCAGGGTGGGGTAGACTTATTTTGTGGAGAATTTAGCACACTAGCTGCTGAGAACTCAGCATTTCTAAAGTGCTAAGATTCTGTACCCTGTCACTTCCTGAAATGGTTTTTGAAAGCAGAATCTAGGCTACCAGCTTTTTACAAAGGTTTAGTGCAGGGTTTTCAGTTAAACTCTTGTGACTCATGGACAAGGCACAGAATGAAGAGAGCCGATGCCTTGAGTTCTAAACCTCCTTCTGAAAACAACTTGCTTTATGATCCTGGGAAAGGCAGTCGGCTCTCCTGAACCTTTTTATCATTCATAAAACTAAGGGCTTTGGACTAGATAGCTAGGACTCTTTCCCAGTCTAACATTTGATGTATTTCTCTGTGATTCAACGCATAACCTAATGGGAAAGTTTATGACATTCTAACATCGCATGCTGGGTTAGAAACTGGATAATAAAATATTTATCTCTACTACTCTTTCATGAGTAGATCTAGTAAAAATGGATGTGAAATTTACCAGTAGGGCAGGAAGGTAATTATTTCTCTTGTTTTGTTCTCTTTTATTTCAGGCTCCTCCACTTCAATACCTTCAATGAACCTAGTAACAAACTCACTTCCATACTGAGACTTTCACCGAAAACTTCAGAATAGAAATTGGCATAAAGTGCAGTAATTATGGTTTTCATGGAGTTATGTTTATGTCAAGGAGTTCAGAGCATCCTACTATTAACGCAAGGACTACGCTATAGTAGAAGAATCTGTAAAACCAAAGGAAAACAAAACTGACAAAAGTGGGAGCGTTTTATTTTTATGGAAACGGATGACCAAAGTAAGGTAGATTGCACTTCCACCTGAGTTCTAAAAATCCATTTATTTCCTCTCTGTATGACTGAATGTACCACCGATGGCCAATGACTTTCAAGGGAAGGATGATGTTAAGAGCTTCCATGGGGAAATAATCAAGAAATTGTCAAATTCTCAAAAATTGAGCATCAGGATTCTACCTTTGAGACTCATGACTCAGGATCTGCCCATTCTTTCTTCTTTATTTGACATAACCATAGTATATGTTACTATGAAGGGTTAGAAAAAAAATCTATTATAAAGATGACCATTCAATTTCCTATAAGTTTTTCACAAGTTTATTCTTGGGTTTTATTCACCCCTAAGGAAAATTCCTTAGAAAATTTAAAAAAATATCCAGTGAATCCTTTTGGAATAAGTGGAAAGCAAGCAGAAATATTGTTTACTTTGACCATGGAGAGAGAGAAAACTCAAAACAAGCTTAACCATCAAACCCCATTTTTATTCAAATTTGGCATATTTGTAAATAGCAACAATTAGCTCCATAAAGTGTCCTTAGAAATAAATCAAATGCACATTCATTTCTCCTAAGTACCAGTGTACAATGAGATTCCCAAGTCAATTTTTGAGGGGAAATCTGTAACTTATGTGTAATGGACTTAGGATCTTAAGTAGCATATTCCTGTTGGATGGCTTATATGTTATCTACTGATAGAGCTTTGCTACTAAGGCATAAGAAAGAAACTTGTGCTCAAGGAAAAGCAAAAAAAAAATATTAACTAGTATTTGATTTCAACAACAAGATTCAATAATTTGAAAAATGATGATGCTAACAATCCTTTTTGTTTACTTTGTAGTGTTGTTATAGTGTTAGTTAATAATATTAATATTTATCTCAATGCTCCCAAGAGGATATCAAGGGGGTCATAGTATTAATAACATGGATCCCTATATTTTCTAGCTCATTAGCTGACATGGGTGTTAACTGCAAAGTCTTAGCCATTTTCACCTTCCCTCACCACCACACGTGTGTGCAAACTAAATCGGCTATTCTTCTGTTCTGTCTTCATTAAAGGGTGCTGCCCTGAGATCACAGATTCCCCACTTCTCTGACAAGTACAGTGACATTCCACTGCTCTGTGGTTCCTCATTCTTTCCTTTAAGACACATCTGCAATGTTCCTTCAGCCTTACTTGTGGTCTCTCTCCCTGGGTCTCTCTCAAGCCCTTGGTCCGATGAGCTAGCCTGGGAAATACATCCCATCCCATCCTCCATTTTTCACCTTTCTTCCTCCTCTGTTTCACCTCAGATTCCTTCTTTCTCCTTCAGAAATAGACACATAAACACACACACACAGAGGCAACAACAAGAACCAACCCTCCGCCCCCAAACCATCATTAATTCATGCAAACAGGAAAGATGATGGAAGAGATACGATTGCCAGCCCTAGACCAGCAGTCAGGGCTGGGCTGACTCAGTCCAAACAAATAGTAACATAATAATGGTGCACAACAGGGAATCACTGTTTGCATTTTATGACCAGGTCTTTAATAGTATCTTATGGCCTATTATAGAAAATCACTTTCAAATAGTCAGATATGTCTAATAATGGAATAAGCATCCCCAGGAAACAGTTTACAGCAACAGAGGCATTAAGTATACATTGTATGATCAACTTTAAGGCAATTTCTAAAATGCCCTCATTGCTGGGTTGGAAGAATCTTGAAGGCAAGGTATCATTTATCCAGTTTGCATTTTGCATAACACTGGAGTTTCTAAAGAATTTTCATATATACTAAGCTATATATTCATGTATATTTTTTGAGACAGGGTCTCACTCTGTTGCTTGGGCTAGAGTGCAATGGCAATAATCATAGGTCACTGCCACCTCAAACTTCTGGGCTCATGCGATCTTCCTTCCTCAGCCTCCCAAGTAGCTGGGACTACAGGCATGTGTCACCACACTCGCCTAAGTTTAACAATTTTTTCAGATACAGGGTCTTGCTATGTTGCTCAGGCTGGTCTTGAACTTCTGGCCTAAAGTGATCCGCCCACCTCAGCCTCCCAAAGTGCTGGGATTACAGGCATGAGCCACTGCACTAAACTATTTTAATACTTGCAAATGTCTTATGAAATAAAATAAGGAATATGCTTATTTCATAAATAAGGAAACAGGCTCAGAAAAATTCATAACTTTTCCAGGGCTAAAGGGCTGGTAAATAGCAGAATTGGGATCTGATCCCAGCCAATTGTGTCCTGAAACTTTACATACATTGCCCAATGTAAATGTTTGATGAACATTCATCTTTTCATTGGCCGAAAAGGGCTGTTGCTTTGGTGGGTTAAGGAAATAAACCTAAATGAGACATTTTGCTCTTCTATCCATGTCCCAAAGTTCTAAGACATCATGATTCACAAAAGAGCAATTAGAAAATCCTCTTAGTTTTATTCATTTTTCTTCCTTCCAGCTGGACTTTAAAATATGTAAAATCTACAGGATTTCATACCATACCAAGTGTACAAATTAGTGGTCCTAAATTCTGAGTTTATTCAGAGCAGAAGACTTCCATCTCCATATTTCCTCCTTGCGTTACATAGTATTGACTTTAAAAAAAAATGGATGGATAGAGAGGGATGGATAGATGAATAGATGGGCAATATATGTAAAGTTTCAGGACATAATTGGCTGGGATCAGACTCCAACTCTGCTATTCACCAGCCCTTTAACCTTAGAAAAGTTATGAATTTTTCTGAGCCTGTTTCCTTATTTATTAAATAAGCATAGTCTTTGTTTTATTTCATAGGACACTGGCAAGTATTAAAATAGTTTAGTACGGCTGGGTGCGGTGGCTCATGCCTATAATCCCAGCACTTTGGGAGGTTGAGGTGGAAGGAACACTTGAGGCCAGAAATTAATTACCAACCTGAGCAACATAACAAGCCCCTGTCTCTGCAAAAATTGTTAAACTTAGTCGAGTGTGGTGGCACACGCCTGTAGATGGGTGGATGGGTGCGTGGACGTGGCCAGGGACCCCACAGTCTGTCACTCAAGGAACTAGGCCCAGTTCTTAAGGACACATATTGCAACTGGTCTTTCATGAATCTATATAACTTCCTGGTTACTCTTCAGCAGAGAGAGACATTCTGCCACACTGCTTCCCCTGGTGGCTTCTAAGGGTTCAGTTCTTTTTAACTTGCTCTCCAGTCAAACCCAGGTTGTTAATTCCCTGTGTCTAAATTGTCCTGGACCCTGTGTCTGCTCTAAGATGGGCTGTTCAGTGAGGCTTCTTTGCAGAGTAGCACACTCAGGACTCCAGGATTCCTGCAGTGTAGTTGTTTCATGATTTATGGCTGGAGGTGTGCACTTCTGTGTGCGCTTGGTCGATGATGATGAAGTAGGTATCAGTGCCTGTGTGGATTTTCTGTTGCCCTTCAACAGCCACCTTCTAGAAGCATTTAATCAAGTGCAAAGTGCTAGGGGTGGGAAAAACCTTTTCAGGAGCCAATTGTGGACTTCCTCTTCAACTTTTCTAAACTAGTAAAAATAGTATTTCATATTTACCTGCATGATTTTTATGTTCGTCCTTTCCCTGTCTGAGTAGATAAAAATTTCCCAGGTAATATCATGGCAACTGCTCTGATCTCTACTTTTCTTTTTATATCTAACTCTGACCACAGAGACAGGCTAAGCCCCAAGGAAGGACTCACCTTTACTATTAACAAGTAGCCATTCATGCCTCCTTAACTCTTCTTAATAAGTTTGCTAAATAGCATCAGTTGCTAATAACCAAAAAAGCCAATGCATATTTCCTTATTAAAATTGGGATGAGACAGATTCACGATGGAAGGGATATTGGATATTTGAGTATATTGCCTAAGTATGTTTACACATTTTATAGGTTATGATGCTGAGGATATTAAAGCTTATGAAGCTTAGCTTTTGGACAGTGGTTCTCAGAGTGCAGTCTCTGCCTCAGAAGCAGCATTAGTATCGCCTGGGGACTTTTTAGACATGAACATTTTGGGGCTTCTACCCCAGACTTACTGAATCAGGAACTCGGGGTGGGGGTATGCACAGCGATTGCAATCTGTGCCTTTTGATGCACAGGCCATTTTGATGCACACTAAAGTCTGAGAACCACTGGTTTTAGGATGTTTGCAAGAATGAGCCTGTTTTCTTTCTGCCTTTTGACAGCAATGATGTGGACAAAGTAAATTGTTCTTTTTTTCTGAACAGCATTTAATCAGACTGAACAATTATTTATCCCTTTTCTCAAGTATGTATTAATCATATTAGAAGTATCATTCCCCTCATTCAAAAGGGCAAAATAGGTAACATCACTTCTGTACGGGTGCCCTGGAAGATGGAACTCCAATACATGAACTGAAATACACGTGCAAACAATTCTTAGTACTGAACTGTTTAAAGAAGGCCCACCTCTGCAGAGGAAATATCCATAAGAATTACCCCTTAACACCACTTAGCAGAGAGGATATGAGAAAATCTGGGAGTAGGGTAAAGATATTTTTAAAAAATACCTTTTTAGAGTAGAAGCTTATGTTTGATCATGAACAAAATGCTTTCTAAAGATTTAAGAGAGGGTATTTATGCCTTTCATGACTCTGTAAGCCAATGTTTTAAAATTTTATTGTTTTTATTGCCTGCAATTCCATCTCTCTGTGACAGTGTTGGGGTAATGTGTGGTAGATTGGTCCATCAGTCCATGAATAATTAGCCAGCATTTATTAAGTGCTTAATATGTGTCCCTAACTGGGTTAAAAAAGGGGAGTACTGAAAATATCATCCCTGCTTTCTAACAAGTTTTCTATCTAGTTGGAGAGATGGGAGTAAAACCCCTGAAACACTTGGGCCCAATAAAATAACATGACCAAAAGTGAGAAGGTGTGATATAGACTGCAAGTGCGGGCAGTGCACCTGGGATGTGGTCACTCACAGGTTAAGTGTTTAAGAAAAGAGGCTTCATGGGGCAGATGGATCTTAAGGGATTCTTAAGATCAGTGGTTGACTGTTTGCTGAAATGGCCTCATTCTTCCCCTTCCTGTATATCTGCCCTTTAGCGATGCAACTTTTCTGTTTTTCTCGTGAAGAGGTAGAGTCTACTCTTCCAGCCCTGAAATCTGAGCTGACCTTGTAATGTTGGCAGCGAGGAGGTGCTAATTCTGAGTGAAGGCCTCGAGAGACCTTGCAGGCTTCTGGCCACTCTCGTGGAACAGTCCAGCTGCCATGAACAAGCCCAGGCTAAGTCTGCTGAAGGCTAAGAAACTGCATTCTTTATGTGCTGAGGTGTCCCAGCTGAGACCGTTGGAGATTAGTTAGCCCCCAGCTGAGCCACGAGGGAGCTCAGCAGAAGAACTCCCCAGCTGAGCCCAGTCCAAATTGCCAACCCACAGAAATCTGGCGTAAATGAATGGATAGGCCAACAATTTTGGAGTGGTTTGACATACAGTGATAGACAACTGATACAAGGTCTGAAAGGTGAAGAGGAAAGGAGAAAGTATTCTAGACTAGTGATGCCACCTCCAAAAAAGTCAAGAGTCGGAAATACGGAAGGTTAGATCAAAGAAAAGTGGAGAGGCTAGTAGGAGTGGATTTCCGAACCACTTTCTTTCAATGAATAGTTAGGAGCACCATGGTTCAAAAGCACATATACTGGGGCCAGACCTGCACAACTATGCTACGTCTTTCCTTGAAGCACCCCATCAGGGTATATGAAACAGGAATCCCATGTTGAGACATACAGCATCAAGACCCTATTCCCCCAAACTGGACTTTGAGAAAATGAAACATTTTTTTTTCCTAGCCAATTAATTATGCTATACCAAGAACAAAAAGATATTTATGGCATATTATCATCTGCTTTTTTTAATATTAAAAAATCTGAAGCTTATAGCACATACTTTCAAGAAACTGCTGGAGGCAACTTGTAGAATCCCAGAGTAAAGATGTTACGAAGTCGGAGTGCTTTAAAAATCTTCAGTTCTCACAATGTGGCTCTACTGCCCATTGAAAAACAACTTTCACTGTTGTTTTATGAGGTCATTGTATATATTTTTCACCAAAAAAGAGCATAAGAGAAAATATTTACCTTGAAATGCTAAAACGTGTTCCCTTTCTGTTGTATGGTACTTGCTTGAATAGAACATCCCTGGGAGAGGATGGATGGATCCCTGTATTAGAAGTAGCTCCTTGAATTTGGCAGGATGGTGAGGGGTGGGGGGACAGATGGGAGCAGAGTGGGGGTGTGTGTGGTATTCAGGTGGCACGATATTTAACCCACAACTCCTTGTGTCGGGGATCTTTTGTTCCAGTAGCTACAGAAGCCTCTTTCATGTTATATTTTTGCAAAACCGATTAGTTGACAAAGTGCCATAAACTTTATAGAAAATGGCCTTCCTGAGCAGATCTTTTTATTTTAACTACGCTATCAGCAGCTGCACACATGTGCTAACATCGTGGTGAAGCTGATATTTCAACAGAAGAAAGGCGGGGGTCATGAGACTGAAGTGTCACCCGAGAATGGAGCGAAAGGGGCGTCACACCTTAAGTGCACACTGTGTGTGTGTGTGTGTGCGCATTTGCAGGAGCGCGTTACCAAGTTGCTGTTTTAATCGCTGCTCGTCTCCCGTGAACATGTTGCTCCTTTCTGAGTGTCAAGCAACCGGTTCACCCAAAACTTTTCCCAACCGAAGACCCGCGCGCGCCGGGTCCCACCCTTCGCTGGCGCGGCCTGCCTCCCCCCTCCCGCCTCCCGCCCGGCGTCTGGACACCCTGCGCCGGCTAACAGGTCCCCGCTCACTGAAGCGTCACCTCTCGCTCCCCAGTAAATCTCCGCAGCCCACTCGGACTGCAGCCTGTTTGCCGCCCGGCCTCCCATTGCAGCACCGGGGCGACAGCGAGGGAGGCGGCGCGCGGGCACGGGAAGACCCGGAGGACCAGTGGCGGGCCCGGCTCCGGCTCCGGCTCGGGCGGCGGCATGGGGAAGGGACGCGCGGGGCGAGCTCGCAGCCCAGGTAAACAGGCTGGCGGGGCGCAGGGCGCTGCCGCCACCGCCGCCGCCGCCGCGGCCACCCAGCGATTTCCAGGCGCGCAACTCCGCCTCCAGGGCGCTCTGCCTCGCGCGGCCGCCCCGCCGCTCGCTCGCAGCCCCAGCAGCCGCCGCAGCGGCGCTTCACACAAAGGACTGTTACCCGCGGAGCAGCTCCTGCGCCTCCACGTCCTCCTCCGGTGACAGCGGCCCCGACAGCAGGGCTCGGCGCGGCGGCGGGGTGGGGGGGACCTGTCACTCCCTGCAGCCGAGGCGGGGGCAGCGCGGCTGTTTGCATTTTCTATTTAGCTTTTTTTTTTTTTTTTTTTGTCCTTTTACCTCTTCGCCTTTTTGTGGTTCCACCCACCGCTCCCCACTCCTCCTCCCATAAACAACTCTCCTCCCCCTCCCCCAATAAATAAATAAAAAAGGAGGAGGGTAGGGGGAGGAGGAGTGGTGCTGGGGGCAGGAAAAGGGAGGCAGCGCGACAGAGCCGGGCAGAGTCCGAACCGACAGCCAGGAGCCCGCACGCACCTCGCACCATGAGATGGCGACGCGCCCCGCGCCGCTCCGGGCGTGCCGGCCCCCGGGCCCCGCGCCCCGGCCCCGCCGCCC
>VSMD01114436.1:0-54259 GCA_008750895.1 Mirza zaza
CCTCCCGCCTCCCCCCTGCCCAATACCCTATTACTGTAGTACCTATGTGTCCACTTAGGTGCTGCTCAGTTAATACCAGTTTGCTGGTGAATATATGTGGTGCTTGTTTTTCCATTCTTGGGATACTTCACTTAGTAGTATGGGTTCCAGCTCTAACCAGGAAAATATAAGATGTGCTATATCACCGTTGTTTTTTAGAGCTGAATAGTACTCCATGGTATACATATACCACATTTTATTAATCCATTCTTGGATTGATGGGCACTTGGGCTGTTTCCACAGCCTTGCGATTATGAATTGTGCTGCTATAAACATTCGAGTGCAGGTGTCAATGCAATACTATTCTTCAGTCAAAAAGAAATAACTGCTGATACACACAATAACACTGATGCATCTCTAAAACATACTGAATGAAAGAAAACTTATTTAGAAGAGAACATACTGTTCGCTCTTATTTATGTGAAATTTTAGAATAGGTGACTACTTTACAATATTCATGGATAAAGCAAAATTAATCTAGATGGAAAAAATCGAAACAATGGTTGCCTCAGAGGAATGGGGACTGGGTGATGGAAATAATTGTATTTTAATAAAGGTTTGGGTTATACCAGTACATGCATTTTTCAGAACTCAACTAAATTGTACACTTAAAATTTGTGCATTTTTATTGTATGTAAATTTACCTCAAAATAAAAAGTAGAACTGTAAACAAGTATTGGACAGTAGTTAAAGATATGCATGATGAAATTGTCTACAACTTACTTTGAAATGCATCAGAAAAGAATCGTTGAATATATGTGTGATAAAACAAATGTAGTAAAAAGTAAATTGTAGAAATTAGGTGTTAAGTGTATGGGTGTTCACAGTTAAATAGTTTTAGTTTTCTGTATGCTTGAAAATTTTCATAATGAATCCTAGTGGGGGTAGTTGGGAAATAGTAACAGCCATGATGACAAGAAAAGCCAAGCTTAAAATTTTTCAGTGGAATAATAACTGTCTCAGTCTGTGTGTTATTAGAACCTTCTAATACCTTTTATTATTATTATCATTATTATTATTATTCACTCATTCATTTAGAATGTTCTAAAAGCATTCTTAGAACACCTACTCTGTGTGAAGCCCTAGTCTAAGTGTTGGAAACATTAGGATAAAAGAAACATAAACTCTGTCCTTAAGGAGCTCACAGTCTAATGGGGGAAATAGGAAATGCTCCTATGATGTTTGTACTTGACTTTAAATAAAGAAAGACAGCACCGTTTCCTTGCTATCTCTGTCTTAGTAGCCTGAGAGTTTAAAAAGAAATAATTGAGAAGATGGTAGACCATTTGAGTTTAAAGAATACATAAGAATCTAATCACATGTAGGCTTTTAGCTTTAAATTACTTGAAGACTGTGAAATTTAGCCTGAGTAAGCCAACCTCCTCCTGAAAATCTTAGGATGGAAGTTCCCAGAGAGTGGCCTTTTTGCAGGACTTAGATTCGTGGGAAGAATCCCAGCTGCCTGATTGAGATATTTCTATGCCCATTTAACTCCACCTCTTCAAAGAGACTCCAGTTGTAGGAACCAGAAAACTGTCTGGGATCATGTGACCCCTCCCCATCAGTCTCATACTATCCCGTGGCTGTGTAGGTTGTGGTGACTAGCCCAGCCCTGGGAAATTGGGTGGTTTGGAGTGAACAGAAGAAATAATTCCTGCTTTGATCTTCCTCAAAATAGGAAAGCATCAGTGTTTCATTGATCTTTCTAAGTCATACTAATTTTGCAGAATTCACAAATCCTGTCTCCATAAGGATCTTCTGGTAGCTGACAGACATGTAATTCAAGCTTTATGTGTTAACAGGCCTTGTTAACACGCTGCATTCAGCTAATGGTAAATATTAGAATAATACATTGCCTTCTGTATTGATTCAATGACCAGAGATTGATAGTGGCTTTTCATTCTTCTAAGATTGGGTTCACTCAGACTCAACTATTAGGTTCTAAAACAAATGTAATTTATCCAATCCCAATATTGTCAGTTCGAGATTAAATTCAGGGAGGAAAAACGTTAGTCTAAGAGCCAAGAAGATAACCCAAGCCTAGGTTTAAAAAAAAAAAAAACTTATTTAGTCAAACTGGCCTTTTCTAAGAAAGAAGATTTTTTTATTTATTATTTTTAAAGCAGTATAACTTCTCCTGAAGGATGGAAAAGATTTTGTGAATATTATTATCAGATGTGGCAAATCCATGTTGGCAGAACTAGCTTATGTGCAGACACTTTAAACAATACCTGTTTTACCTGGCCTGTGTCGTGTCACTTATGTGCTTTCCCTTTGTGGAGAGAAAACACTTTGCACAGTCATTTTATTCCCAGAACATGATGAGATGGGGCAGGAGGAAGTCAGCCTAGGGACAGTGACTGCTAATGCAGAACAAAGGATATTAAAGGTTACGTTAGGCCCAAATTCCACGCCCCTGGAACCTGGAATAAATGGGTTCCAGATACTTGCTTTTACATTCAGCCTCTTCATGTTCATACATATACACAGTTCAGGCCATTCAAATACTTAAGTGCAGAAACTGTAAGAATAGGCCTCTAATCCCAAATATAAAATTTAGCACTAGAAGAGATTTGATAATCATCTAGCCCTACGATTCCCAAACTTAACTAATCTTGAATTACCTTGGAACTTTTAAAAAATAGATTTCAGGACCACACATATTCTAATTTAGCAGGTTGGGCTGGAGGCAGTGTGGTGGGGCTGGGAATCTATAGTTTTAAGTAAGCTTCCCACACGATTCAGATGATCAGCCAGTTTTAAACTAATTCACCTATACTCACCACTCTTACTGTCGGTTTTACAGATGTGGCAACTAATGCCCAAAGAACTTGTGATCTGCCCGGTCACATAACTAAAGCTAGCTACAACTCCAATCTCCTAATTTGCATTCCTGTGCCTTTTAATTCTACTCCAAAAGAATAGTTGCAAAGACAAACTAGTTCATGCTTTTTTACTGAACTGAAATCACCTAAGTTCTCTAAACTTTAGTTACCTTATCTGCAGAGTGGTATGATAATATCTTAGTTGCTGTATTTGTTTCCTGTGGCTGCCATAAACTTGGTGATTTAAAACAACAGAAATTTATTTTCTAACAGTTCTGAAGGCCAGAATTCTAAAAGCAACATGTCAGAAGGGCTTTGCCTGTCTCCAAAGCCTCTAGGGGAGAATCCTTCCTTACTTCTTTCAGCTGCTAGTGGCTCCAGGGGTTCCTTAGCTTGTGGCTTGTGTAACTCCAATCTCTGTCTTTACATGACTTTCTCTTTTCCCCACGTCTTCTCCTCGTTTCTTCTGTCACTTGTCATAGGATTTAGGGCCTACCTGGTTGATCCAGAATGCTCTTACCTTGAGATCCTTAACTAAATTACATCTACAAAGATCATTTTTCCAAATAAGGTAACTTGTGAATACAAGTACCAGAGGTTAGGACTTGAACAAACTGTTTTTGGGATCATCATCCAACCACTGTGGTTCACCATCTAGCCCTTAAAAATTTACATTTATCCTACATGAAAAACACATTAACTCTTTCCCAATATCCCCAGAAGTCTCTATCCAAATAGCATTAACTCTCTAAGTCTAAAGTTTCATCTAAATATCATCAGCTCAGAAGTCCCACATCACCATCTAAATCATCTACATCAGATATGAATGAGACTCTAGATATGATCCATCCGGGGGCAAAATTCTTCTCTACCTGTGGAACTATGAGCCTAGAAAACAAATTAGCTTCTTCCAAAATAGAATGGTGGGATGGGGGTGTAATATACATTAGCATTCCAAAGGGAGAAAATAATAGAATAAAGGGGTCACCAGTTCTAAACAAGTTTGAATCCAGCAAGGCAATTCCATTAAGTTTAAAGATATGGGAATAATCCTCTGTGGCTTTTGGCTGTTCCCTCTGGGCTCACAGCTCTGCCCTCCAGGCCTGTGATGGCTTCAGCAGCCTCTGCTTCTGTACCCATGGCTCTACCCTAGAAGTCATTCTTTACTTTTCTTAAAAGATAGTACATATTTGTAGCTAAGTAACTCTATCAGCCTGTTTCCTGCTTATCCAAATTTGGGAAGTCCAACAGCAAGCACTCCTTCACTTTGTCCTTTCTCTGTCCCCTTCAGTTCAAGCTGGCAGTATTTCTGCTGATACAACATTCTTCAAAACCTTATAGGTATCTTATATATATGTCACAGGGGTTCCATACCATTAGACAAAAGGATTCTCCATAAATCTTTCCTGGATAACCCCATCTCTGTTCCTGGCTTCTGCTGAGATGGTTAAGTGGATCAATGAGTCACATACTGAATCTCTTCAGCAAAAGGTTGTCCAGCCACACCCTTGGCTTTATATTCAGAGCATACTTTCCTAAGAGTAAATTTCCTAATTTTGGCATCCTTTGCAATCTGGATAGGCCAGGAACCTTCCAAATCTTCAAGTGCTGGTTCCTTTCTGCCTAAGAGTCCCTTCCTCAATTTATCGTTTTTCTCTCACATTTCACCATAGGTGTTGAAGAGAAATAGGGCTATATCATCAACATTCTGCATGGAAACTTCCTCAGCTAAATATAGAAATTTATTGCTTACATATTCTATTTTCCATCCAACTGTAGAACACAATTCAGCCAAGTTTCCTGCCACTATATAACAAGGATCACCTTTCCTCTAGTTTGTAATAACATGGCTCATTTCCTTCTAAGACCTCACCAGAAGCACCTTCATGTTTATATTTCTGCCAGCTATTCTGTTCATGATGAAATATGCATTTCTAATCTAGAAGCTTTCTCTAGCATGCTTCCCTCTTATTTCTGAGCCCTCACCAGAATCGCCTTTAACGTTCATATTTCTACCAACAACAGTCTATTCAAGGCAATCTAGGCTTCTTCTATCATTCACCTCAAAAATTTCCCAGCCTCTGCTTATTACCAAATTCCACAGCCACTTTCACATTTTTAGGTTACAACAGCACTCATCTTCTAGTTACCAAAATCTGTATTTGTTTCCTAGGACTATTATAAGAAAATTTCTATAAACTTGGTGGCTTAAAGCAACAGAAATGTATTCTGTCACAGCTCTGGAGGCCAGAAATTTGAAATCTCTGCCTGAAAGTTGGCAGAGCTGTACTTCTAAAGGATCTAAGGGAGAGTCCTTCTCCAGCTTCTAGTGGCTCCAGCTTCTAGTGGCTCTAGGAATTCCTTGGCTTGTGGCTTGGAAAACTCCAGTCTCCACCCTCATCTTTTCCCCACTCTTTTGGATCTTATAAGGATACTTGTCGTTGGATTTAGAGCCTACCCAGTTAATCTAGGATTATCTCAAGAACCCTTATTCCAAATAAAGTCACGTAAGTACAGGGGATTAAGACTTGAATATATCTTTTTGAGAGTCACCATTCAACACACTGCAGTACTCAGATGTAAGGGAAGCACATTATTATTAAAGCTCTTTTCTGGCACTGTGATCTGTGATTTTTTTGTCTTTTCATTAATAAAACTATTAGTAGTAATATTAATTCTAAGTGTCAGTGTGCTTAATGTATATTATTCATTCCTCACTTATTGCCATTGTACAGTTGAGAACTGAGGCACAGAAGTGTGAAGTGACTTGTTCAGTATCTCAAAGTATATGGCAGAACCTCGATTTGAGCCCAAATCTGCCAGATGACAAAACTGAAGTTTTTGCCCTTTATATTATATTTTTATCTCCCAATGTTTTTTTTTTCAAAATACAGAAAAATATGTGGAACGGTATATTACTCCTATGATAATAGCAAATAGTAGGGATGTATATTCCATCAGCCCTCTAACACACATGCACACACATACACGATCAAGCAAGAAGAAAGAATGTCTACATAGGCAATAGTAGCAGACATGTCACCCCTGTTTATATAAATACAATTAAGTCAAATTGTATAATTTCTAAAAATAGCTATAACTACTTTTCTTGTTCCAGTGCTCATCTTCTCTTTTGTATGCCCTAATGTAACTGAGTATTATCAAATTGAGAGATCATACAGTGGTTATGTGATAATGGAATGATCCAGTAAGGAGGGAAAAGTTCATAATTCTAGTGAGAAAGGGGGGATAATTGTAGGAATAAGGCCCTTGAGTAGATAAAAAAGCAGTGTGAAGGGAGAAGGATAGTTTATTGTAAGAGAAGAAGAATAGGGGTTACAGATGCATATTTTGGATATGATAAATTGGTGTAAACAAAATAGTTTAGACCTAATACATCTAATATTGATGTTGATCAGGCATGACTTTATTTAAGCTTTATACTTCCTAAATGTTAAATTAAAAGTCTTAAATTTTATTTCAGTTATAGTTATGCTGTTCATGTTTATGCATAATGCAAAGGCTACAAAAGGCTAAAACCAAGGAAATGCTAAATCAAGTGTCATTATACCCAATAATAAACACATTTATGCATTTCTCTGTAGGAAGGATGGCAATATAAGGTAAATGTATATTTGCCTGAGACCCAGTTGTTTCAAGTGCTATTGAAGTTACGGTTTCGAACTTCATCCATGTCATTTGTCCTACTTAGAAAAATTAAAATTAAAATACTGCCCTCAAACTCATACATGTATCCCACTAACTAACTTCTTAGTACATGCAACCATTTGCAAGTGAATGCAAATGAATAGCAGTGGGAATGAATTTGGTTCATATCTATTCTTACCACTAGAGAACTAACCCAGCTGAGATGCATATGACAGCAGGTATGTCATTGCCATACCCATTCCTTCCAGATAAGGCATTTCAATTAAATACTCCTTTAGATTATTAAAATTCAATGGAAAAAATTGTGTTATGTAAATATAAATTCCTGTGTACACTTTGAACACATGGCACCTAGAAAACTTATTCTAAGAGACTGGTTTATGATGAAAAGCTTAGAATCCAACTAGGAAAAGCTTATCAAAAAACAAGATCAGGAACAAGCATGCCAAGGAATAAAGTAGACAGGAAAAAAAGGCAACTGTGGAGACATTGCCAGTATCAAATACAAATAAGTTTTCAGTGAGTGATAAGAAGAAAAGAAAGTGTAAATTTTTAAAAATTCATAGTAGATTTCAAACCAAATAAATTTATTAGCTTGCAGAAATCTGGCTTTTGCCAGATATGCTCATGTCTAGACAGCATTGTCAAGATCAGAAAAGTACTGATGAGTTTGGTCCAATATAATAGAGGCTCTTACTGGGCAATACATTATAACTTTGGCACCATGCTAATACAAGAACTTGGAGATGATTTTCATCTCCCAAATTATAAAAATGATTGAAACTTGATCATGGATTCTTCTACTATGTCATTCAAGCTTTGTGTTACCTTCTGCATGAAAGATATCCTTAAGATAACTCAAAGAGTAAAACATTCATTTATTCAACAAATCACTATTAAGCACATTGCTATGGATTCATTACTATGGACACTAAGGATTCATTAATAAATAAGATAAGCCAACTTACTACTTTCAGAAAGCTTACATTCTAATGGGTAGTTCTAAATAATATAAATCAAGATTGAGCTTACCCACCCTTTATGTTTAACCTAAATAACTTGTTAAAGCTCTTACATTAGTTTGAACTGTATGAAACCACCAGTATTCAACAAAAACAGCAATTTCATGCAGTTTGACCAGCTATTAGGTAAATGCCATTCCAAAGAAGAACATTTTTTTCCTGTACTATTGACATAGTTTTATTGTCATAAACCAAGAATGATCATAAGAAACAAGTAAAGCCATTAGCTAATGGCTTTTCGTCAACACTTCACCTACTTAAAATGTTTATTCAGCAAACATTTATTGAGCACCTTCTCCGTGTCAATCATTCTTTTGTAATTTGGGGATACAGAGGTAAATGAGACAGACAAGATCTCCAATCTATTTACAAGATAATGTAGTCAGACAAATAACCATACAAATTAATTATCAGGCAGTGATAACTTTTATGGTAAAAATAAAAATATATTTGACTTTTGTAGGTGCTGCTATAAGAAATATCCATTTGGAGGAAATTTTATAAATCACTTACAAAGTTAAAGAAAAGAAAAGAAAACCCTGTATACTTTTTTGTCTACCAATTCACGTATAAGAATCCACAGAAAAAAAATTATCATTTAGAATTTAGTGCCAGGAAAATGTTTGCATCTTTAGATGAACTCTATTGAAACTAGAAATTTGATTTATTTTCTCTGTTTGGTTGTTAGGAACCCAGTAAATCTACATTTAGTGCTCTATTATAGTGATAAATTTACCCAGATTCTTGGTTCTTCTCTTTTTTTTTTAGACAAGGTCGTGCTCTGTTACCAGGTGTAGAGTGCAGTGATACAGTGGCATCATCATACCTCACTACAACCTCACACTCCTGGGTTTAAGCAATCCTCCTGCCTCAACCTCCTGAATAGCTGGGACTACAGATGCACACTACCATGCCTGGCTTAACTTTTGTATTTTTTGTAGAGACAGGGTCTCCCTGTGTTGCTCAGGCTGGTCTTGAACTCCTGGCCTCAAGTGATCCTCCCAAAGTGCCAGAATTACAGGCGTGAGCCTGTAATCACACCCAGCCTATTTTTGTTTTTGTTTTTTAACAAAACTGGTTTTTTCTATTTTGTCTTATTTTGTATATGTTTTAATATTGCAGATGATTTAGATTTTTTGGTAGTAGGCAAGGTATGAATGATTTAATTAAATATTAATGCATAACTCTTTTATTTATTCTGCAAATATTTATTGAGCATTTACCATGCTGGGCACAAGAGATTAAGCAATGAACAAAATAGGCAAGATCCATATAAGGTAAATTACAGGTGAAAATAGACTTTTGGTGTTTCCAAAGAAATGAACAATTAGAGCTCAATGTTTTGGTGGAAGTCTCTGAATATTCAGAAAGCCAAGTCAACTTTGGGTGATACTCTTTGAATGAATCTACACTGTGTAGACTGCATGATGAAATGGTAAAAATTAGGATAAATTTAAGCTAAAATGTCTCTGCCTACAAAGAATTAAAGTTCTACAAATGTAGATAAAGATGTTATTTGTATTTCTATTAAGTGCTATTTACATTAAAATTATGTTTTCTCAAACCTAGATACTACTTTCAAAGACCTTCAATCTAGTTGGTATATAAGAACGCAAATCTTAGATTAAAGGAAGTGAAGTATAGTACAGGTAGATATACCTATCATGGGACACAGAATTAAATATTCATTATTTTTCATAATAATGAAAAAATCCTAACACTTTTTTTAGTTCTTGTCATTGTCATTTTTCTATTTAAGCAGTTCAGGTTCTGACAAAGGAAGTCAGGGAATATGGAAGTTATTTCCAAGAGACTAGGGAACAGACCAATATCCCAGAGTCACTAGCCAGCATAACCTCGACAGAACCACTATGTGATTTTGTTGTATATTATTATAGAATCTTTGGTGAAAGGCTCTTCAGGGACAGCTATTCCATCTCCCATTCTCCAGGCATCCAACACCTATACCATAAAGAGATAGTTGACAGCCTAACTCTTCAGGATTCTTAAGAAAGAGATCCAAGTTCAAGTTTAGAGCATCTCAATATGCCTTCCAAACTTACTTATAAAATGAATCAAAACAAATCATTAAAGGGCCAGAAGTATTCACTTTATAAAAACTACCAACTGGCCTCACTCCACCTCCCCCCCCAACCAAAAGAATCTCATCTATGGGCCAATCAGTATATTCTAATAAATTTGCAAATTTCCCATGTTTGCTTTCCAAGGCAGCTGTAGAAAAAGAGCTGGGAGTTTGCATGAGTAGTTACAGTTACAAGCTTCAGCTTGCCAAAAAGTGTCTTAATTTCATAGCAGATCTAAAAGGGAGAACTTTTGACATCTGGATGAAGCTGGAAAGGCCAAGAACACACCATCAGTTCATCACAGTATATTATCCTTGGGAAACCCTGGAAAAAGAACTAGAAGAAGATTAGAAACTTTTTTAAAGGCACTAAGCAAACAATCCGATCTGTATAAGAACGACAGCAACTAGATCTGTATAAGAACGACAGCAACCCCAGTATCCTTTTTCTCTCGGGCTGTAGTCTGTGCTGAATTCTTTCCTCTACTGCTTTAGATATTCTATTGCTGTACCCACAGAAACTTCTGAATCCTCACAGTAGGAACCATAATTCCATATTTTAGACACCACATGATATGAGCAGTACAAATCCAGTGTCTGCTCATGTCTTGCCTTTCCACTTTTTCATTCCTGAGATGGGAATAAGATTGACCAAGTAACTACCACACAGAACAGAATCTTGTGTTCACTAAATAAATTTTTTAAGTTTATCAAAAAATTCTTTTCATATTCTTGATGCCAAAAGATGTTTGTGTTACAGCACAAAGTCCTACCTTCTGCCTTTCTAGGTAGCAGATTTTGTTACCCTTTTCTAGCAATGTGTGTTTGATACCATGTTGACCACTTTCCTCTATAGGCAGATACTTGTAAGTATTCCAGATATGTTTAGTTCTGTCTCTACGGATAGGATAACAGCCACTTCCTAAATTAACCTGTTCCAGAATGTCAATCAGTAAGTCAGCTAGGGGTGGTGAACCTGTGGCCTTGGGGCCACATGTGGCCTTCTGGATCTTTTAATAAAAGGAGTTGTTCTGTGAAGTTTGGATTCCATTGAGGGGCTGCACTTGGGGATCTGTAGGGCCACATGTGGCCTTGAGGCTGTAGGAGTTAACATTCCAGAGAATATAACAGGCAGTATAATATGTTGAGTATGGTGGATTCTATGAAAGGGGAAGTATAAAGTGTTATCTAAGCATAATTTATAGGGACCTAGCCTAATCTGGAGGAGTTGAGGACAGCTTTATAAAAAAGCAACTTCTAAACTGAGGCTTGAAGATAAAGAACAACAAAGATTGGTGCATTTGAGAACTGAAAAAATCCAGCTCTTTGGAGAGATGGATAAATGATGGGTTTGTGATAATGGGCTGATCATGGCTAGGTAGGCCATATTGGGTTTTTAATTTTCAAAAATTATTATCCAAAAAAACAATTAGCCATCAGTGAAATTTAAGCAATACACTGATCTAATCAGGAGAAAGGAAGGAAGAAAGGAGGGAGGGAGGGAGGAAGGAAGGAAGGAAGGAAGGAAGGAAGGAAGGAAGGAAGGAAGGAAGGAAGGAAGGAAGGAAGGAAGGGGAAGGAAGGGAAGGAAAGGAAGGAAAGGAAGGAAAGAAAGGAAAGGAAGGAAAGGAAAGGAAGGAAAGGAAAGGAAGGAAAGGAAAGGAAGAAAGAAAGATAGATCACCCTGACCACAGATTGGAAGTAAAGAATCAACATAAGGGACCAATCTGGAGGGTTTTTGCAGTAGTTCAGATATTTTAAAAAGAAATAGTACCTTTAATGTGAACTACCATACTAGCAATAGGGATAACGAAAAGTGGGTGGATTAGAAAAAATTAGAATTACCAGTATTTGGTGAAAGACTCAGAAACATAAAAAAAGAATCAAGGATGATATATAGTGAGTAAGCCATGAGTTCTAAGAAGGCTCTGTTTTGTGAATGTATGTTTTGTTTTTGTTGTAACCTTAGTATCTAGCATATATGAGGCACTTAAATAATTTTAATATGAATGAATGAGCAAATAAACACATAAACACATGAACATATACCTAGATTTCTATCTTCAACAACTAGATTGTTTGTGCTGCCATTTATTTAGATGTGGAACAGAAAAGGAGGAAAAGATTTAAGGAAAATAAGAGTACAGTTCCTTGATTCTAATTACTTAAAAGAGCTATGGTGAATATAAACAGAAATATTTCACACTTTAAAAAAAAGTAGTAGCTATTTATTAGATCAGTTTTAAGTTTACAGAAAAATTGATCAGAAAATAGATTCCCCACATGTCTGCTCCTCTCTTCCCCTTACCACAGTTTCCTATATTATTTACATCTTGTATTAGTATGGTACATTTGTTAAAATTGATGAAGAACATCGATAAATTATTTTTAACTAAATTCCATAATTTACATTAGAGTTTTCTCTTTGTATTGTTCTTTCTGTGGGTTTTGAAAAATGTGTAATAACATGTATTCTTTTTTTTTTTTTTTTTTTGAGACAGAGTCTCACTCTGTTGCCTGGGCTAGAGTGCCATGGCGTCAGCCTAGCTCACAGCAACCTCAAACTCCTGGGCTCAAGCAATCCTCCTGCCTCAGCCTCCGAGTAGCTGGGACTACAGGCATGCGCCACCATGCCTGGCTAATTTTTTCTATATATTTTAGTTGGCCAATTAATTTTCTTTCTATTTTTAGTAGAGACGGGGTCTCGCTCTTGCTCAGGCTGGTTTCTAACTCTTGACCTTGAGTGAGCCACTGCGCCCAGCCACATGTATTCATCATTATGTATCCGTGTAATGTTTTGCTAACATCAGGGCTCAAGAAGACTTTGGAGGAAAGGTCATTTGGAAGTTACATATAGGTCACTCCTGTGCATAGTCCTTTGTTTCTTCAGTAGTCTTGGGCACTATCTATTTTAGTGTTGCTTTATAACTTAATTTTTTTTCAGTAGGTGTTAAATTATAATTATTTTCTTTGGATGATTTGCTAAGAAAGTAAGGAAGTTAAAACTAAATAAATAAATAAAGTCCTTAAAAGGCCACTTGCTACCTGACATTGGACAAATGACTTCACTTCTCTGGACTTGAGATAATAAAATTTTCCAACCCATGGTATGGTTTTGGGGATTTGCTTAGAAAGAAATAAATAAAATAACAGTCTGGAGAATAGGGGTTCAAATGCATATTTCCCTTTGGATATGGTGTATCATTATTGTTTTGTTTTGTTTTTCCCTTAAAGAAAGCATCAAACCTTTCAAAAACTGCTTAAAAAGCAAAGTCCTCCCTCTATGATCTGGAATAAGACAAGGATGTCTGCACTCACCATTTCTATTCAACACTGTACTGAAGGTGTTAGCTAGGTCAGTTAGGCAAGAAGAAGAAATAAAAAGGCATTCAGGTTGGAAAGATATAAGTAACATTATCTTTATTTGCAGATTACATGATCCTTGTATATGGAAAATCCTAAGTAATCCACTAAAAAAATTATTGGACCTAACAAATGGATTCAGCATTTGTTGAATATTTATAGGATATAACCTTATACCCTTGTATATGATACACAATATTCACAAATCTATTTGTAGATACTGTACAGTAGCAATGAAAAAATAAAAAATGAAATTAAGAAAACAACTCAATTTATAATAACATCAAAAAATAGTGATAAATTTAACAAGTAAAGTACAAGATTTACACTTTAAAAACTATGAAACATTGTTAAAAAAAATTGAAGAACACCAAAATATGTGGAAAGTTATTTCTTATTCATGGATCAGAAGACTTAATATTGTTAAGAAGGCAATACTCCCAAAATTGACTTATAGATTCAGGACAATTCCTCTAAAAATCCCAGTTTGTTTCTTTGCAAAAATTGATAAGCTGATCTTAAAATTAATATGTAAATGCAAGTGACTCAGAACAGTCAAAACAATCTTGAGAAAGAACAAAGTTAGATGATTCACACTTCTTGATTTCAAAACTTACTGCAAAGATACAATAATCAAGACTGTGGTCCTGGTATTAAGGATAGACATACAGAACAACAGACCAGATCAACAGAACAGAATTGAAAGTTCAGAAAAACCCATGTATTTATGGCAAGTTAACTTTTGACAAGTGTGCAAAGACAATTCACTGGGGGAAAGAATAGTCTTTTCAGAAAATGGTGCTATGACCAATAGATATTCATAGGCAAAAGAATGAAATTAGATCCTTTGATATACCATACACAAAAATTAACTCAAAATGTATCAAAGACCTAAATGTAAGAGCTAAAACTATAATCCTTGGAAAGAAACACTGGAGTAAATCTTCTGAACTTGGGTTAGGCAATACCATCTTAGATATGACACTATAAGCACAAGTGAAAAAGGAAAAAGTAGTGAAAAGTATTCTTGACTTAATCAAAATTAAAAACATTTGAGCTACCAATAACACCATTAAGAAAGTGAAAAGACAGCACACGTAGTGGGAGAAAATGTTGGCACGTCATATACTAGTAAGGAACTCATATCCAGAATGCATAAATAATTCTTACAACTCAGTAATAAAAAGATAACACAATTTAAAAATGCAAAGGATTTAAGTAGACGTTTCTCCAAATAAAATATACAAATGGTCAATAAGCACATAAAAATGCTTAGCATCATTAGTTATTAGGGAAATTAAAATATTAATAAAAACTACTAGATCTACCATTACACAGCCACTAGGATGGCTAAAATAAAAAAGACAGGCAACAACAAGTTGGTGAGGATGTGGAGAAATTGAAACTTTCATACATCACTGGGAGGAAAAATGATGAAGCCACTTTGGAAAACAGTCTGGCAGCTCCTCAAAAAGTTAAACAGGGAATTATGATGTGATACAGCAATTCCACTCCGGTATATATCCAAGAGAAATGAACACATTTGTCCACACAAAAACTTGTACACAAATGTTCATAGCAGCATTATTCATAATAACCAAAAAACAAAATAACCCAAATGTCCATTAACTGATGAGTGGATAAATAAAATATCCATACAAGGAAATATTATTCAGCAATGGTAAAATGAAATAATGATACATGCTACAACATGGATGAACCTTGAAAATAGCACACTCAGTGAAAGAAGCCAGCCACAAGAGACTATATATTGTATTATTCCATGGGCAAATCTATAGAGACAGGAAGTAGAGTAGTGGTTGCCAACGGCTGGTGGAATGAGGGTGCAATGAGGGATGACTGAAAACGGGTACAAAATTTCTTTTTGGAGTGACAAAAGTGTTCTAAAGTGATTGTGGTGCTGGTTGCCCAATTCTGTGAACATCCTGAAGACCATTGAGTCGTACAATTTAAATGGGTGAATTATATCTTAACTAAGCTGTTGTTTTTTTTAAGCAAATGCTTCACCAAATCTAAAAGTGAGAGAAATTTCTGTTTCCTTCTTTCTTTCCGAGTCTTGGCTCTCTCCTGCCTCTTTTCCACCCACACTTCAAGGCAGCAGCCTCCAAGGAGCACTCAGTTTACAGTCCCTGCTGCCATAATGTCAAACTCTGTAGAAATATATTATACAGAGCAGAAATCAAAAAGTCATAGTATGTGAAGTCCGACACAAACTGGCAATTACACAGAGATTCAGAGGTCAGGCGGAGGGCAAGGGGTAAGAAGGACAGAGTTGACTCTGTAACGTGTTTAAATTCCCTTTGCCATGTAGCTTGCTTAAAGATTGTCAGCCAGAGGCATTACTTCGTTTATAGTCCATTTCCCAGTTTTCTTTGTGTTTTATTTATAATCTATGTGTTGGTTTCTTTGCATATTTTTTCTTATGTAAATTTGCTGAATCTTTGTTCCCTTGAGGTATTTGTCTTCTTCTGTTGAACATCTTTGATTGTATTCATCTGATTATATTCTCAGAGAGAAAAGTATATTTCGCCAATGATAAAAATCAATGATCAGAGGGAAAGGAAGTGGCATCCCAGTTATCAGATACCTGTCACACAGCATACATATCTTCCTAGCTTGGACAAATTCCCATTTTAGTGATATATTGAACTGTAAGAGTTTAACATTTTGCATTCCCACTGGCTAATATAATGACTGTAACTTCATATGTGCTCCATAAATATTTATGAATGAATCAATCAATGAATGAATTACCTAGCTAGCCTCTACCCACCACTGGAACTTCCACTCTCTTCCATTTTTCATGGGCCACTTTGCCTTTTTCTTTTCTGAGCCTACCTTTCCACCTTGAAGTCTCAGAAAATATTGACTACGTATAGAGTTTAGAGCCAGGTCATCTCTCTACCCAGCAAGTAGAGAATCATTCCAGAAGACAGAATAATATGACTACTACTCTGCTATATTTAAAATGAGACTCTTGATCTGCTCTTGATAGTGGTCAGAGATAACAGATTTTGCCAAAGAGCAATAGAATCACCTGAGATTGTGTAGGAGAAACTGAGACTGCCCAGGGTCTCCCAAATTTTGATATCCCTCTTTGCTTGTCCCACTATTTATCTATTTGTACTAGATCTGGCTAGATGACAGTTAAGTCAGAAGTTGCAGGAAAATAACCATGTCTTTCAAGACCCTTCTGCTGAGTCACAGAAATCCCAGCCACTTTGCCTGTGGAATAACATTGCTAATTGATTGAGTCATCATGGGCCAAACATGTCAAAACAATTCAGAGACAGGGACAGTGCTGGCATGAGGTTTCCAGGGGATTGTGTAGAACCTAAAATTGCTTAAATTTATTGGGTAGCTGTCTTGTAAAAAAAAGTGTGTGTTGAAAGTTACATTGTATTTGAAAACCAAATATCTAATGATTATGGAAATTTAAATTCAAGATAGTCCTGACAAACCAATGCCAGGATGTGATTTTACTTCTCTTTGCCCTCAGAATAGTATATCCAGGAGGTCATTTTCCAAACTGAGAGAAACCCAGAATTCAGAATATTTCAAACCTTAGTCTCCTACTGTGTATTAGTGGCCTAATATTGTAGCCCTCTTCTCCAGCTGCCATGAGCCTGCAAACATATATCAATACCAATTATGCTGGTAAGCAACCAGTGTTACTGAAGGGATTATGTACTTTGATTTGCCAAGAGGCTGCCTGATCTATTCAGGAGAGGAGCATTCTCAGTCCATTTTGGTTCAGTTCAAGAATCCAAAGGAAGTAAATTAACTCTTCTAGATGTCAGTTTTCATTTCCATAAAATGTGAGTAGAAATCCTTTCTTCTTGGGAATGGTAAGAATGATTAATACAGCATTCTTTAGATGCTTTAAGCTCTGTCTGCAACTGACATCTGTTAAGCACCTTTGAATGGCTAAAAGGTTTATAGTCCCCTTGAAAGGGAAGCAAAATATACCTATGAAAAGATAAGCCACAAAGCAAAGTGGTGTATGATAAATGCCAAATAAGTGGTACCAACAGTGGGAAGAATAGGTGATAGCAAAGGCTGCAATGGTATAGCAAGTCTGCCTGGAGAGACGGAGGACCTTAACCGCATAGCAAAGGGGAAAACAAGGACAGTACCACACGAAAGGACAGCATATCCAAAGGGAACCATGGCTGGGAAAGAGGGCTAAAGGAAGTCATAAACTGGAAAGCCCATATACCTGTGAAGTGGGATTATTCTTATGTTTCACTCAGTTTCTAGACTGCACCGTTTAGAAGTTAGATTTGTCAATTCTGTTTGAATTTCCTAGTCTTCTCTATTTAATAAAAAAAAAAAATATGGTTCCACACTTCTGTGATCTTTTGAGATTCTTGGTCCCGATGGTAGCTTTTTAAAGGGTATCATATTTAGTGGGCTTTCTTTCCCTGTTTATAAAAGTTGTATATGTTTATTATAGAAATTTTGAAATATATGGAAAATTATAAATTTGAAATAATATTTAAGATATTATTTACATAGATTTGTATCTTGCATTTTAAACTTAGTATTATTTCATTAGCATCTCCTCATATTATTAAAAAACTACATAAACATCATTTTTTTTTAAGAGACAAGGTCTCTGTCACCCAGGCTGGAGTACAGTGACATAACTATAGCTCACTGCAGCCTTGAACTCCTGGCCTCAAGCAATCCTCCTACTTCAGCCTTCTGAGTAGCTGGGACTACAGGCATGCATCACCATGCCCAGATAATTTTTAATGTTTTTTTAGAGATGGGGTCTTGCTGTGTTACCCAGTCTGGTCTTGAACTCCTGGTCTCAAGCAATCCTCCCCACTCAGCCTCCCAAAATGCTGGGATTACAGGTATCAACCACCACACCCAGTTGATCTGCCATTTTAACATGCTTTGAGAGGGGGATACCTGTCAGAAAGAATCCTGTTTTGATATAATGACATCCAGTACCACAAGTATAGCCAAAGCTGCACCAAATAGTGTGAATTTTAAGGAAAGTTATTAAGGTGCCATATGGTACCTACTTCTCTGAACACAGGCACTTTTTTAAAATAAATGTTTTGAGTTAATATGCTATAATTTATTGATTTGAATCTTTGTTGGGAATTTAGATTGTTTCTTATTTTTGCTTTTGCAAGTGACTCTATAATATACATTATCATGCAGTCTTAACTATAAAATAATGAAAATTGAACAAGTATTTGCATTTGTGGATTGTCTCTTTCTTCTTCCTTTTATGGGATGCTCTACAGCCTTCAATGGGGGACCTCCCTGCCTTGTCTCCCTCTGATAATACCTGACTTCTTTCCAGGTTTAAAAAGAGATGTCTTGCTTCTTGTTAATAATCATCAATTGTTGCACTAAGCTTATCCTGTTGTCACAAAGATTGTGGCTTTAAAGCAAATGGTAACCTGATCCTGCTTTGCTCAATTTCAGACAATATGAAACTGTTTAACTCCTAATGTCCACCTTCTTCCTTCACCTTGCTTCCTAATACTTCCTCTAAACTCCCCCATCATTGTCATAGTTAGATTTTCTTAAGGATGCCCCCACCAATACTTCAAATATAATTCCATGTGTTACTTTTTCTCCCATCCTATCTGCTTTTCTTTTTTTCTATTCTTCCTCCCCATTAAAGACCTCACCACCCAATCAGTCACCCAAACTAAGAACCTTAGATTTATCCCTTGATTCCTCTTTTTCTCCCACTTAACTCATTCCACTGGACATAGGGTAAATTATCAAGTGACATCAACTCCATGCCCTTACAGTCTCTCATCAGCACCATGCTTAGACACTTTTGATCACTTCCTTTTGCCTAAATGATCCAAACGTCCTGACTCCAATCTACCTTAACAATCTCTTTTCTGTTTTTTTCCTCTCTTCCTATGCTTCAATATCATACCTTCCCCCAACTGCCTTGCTCTTTCATATATTTTTACCTTTGCAAACACTATTCGCCACCAGCAATACTTTACTTGGCCTGATGAATAACATTAGAGAATGACATTAGTTGTGTAATACTGAAATGAAGTTTTCACCTCCTTAGCTTTTTTGCCCCACAAATTGTTTTGCTAACTTGAGTAAAATTATAAACATACTAGAGAAAGATATATTTGTTATTTATTTATAATTTTATTGTGATGATTCAAATAATGTGGTATTTGTTGAGGTTTTCATTATAGCATCTTTGTGGCCAACTTCTGTAAATGTCCCACGGAGCTTGAAAGCATGTGTATTCGCTAATAAATGAATGCAAGGTTGTATATCCAGTGGATCAAACTTACTAATTGTGCTATTCAAATCTTCTGCATCTTTACTAATTTAAAAAAAAAATCTGTTTTAGCAATTACTGAGAGTGTTAAAATCTCCCTGTATAATTGTGGCGTATCAATTTACCCTTATAATAGTTTTTACTTTATATAACTATATATTTTATATATAATATATATAACTATATATTATATATAACTATATATTTTGAGACGATGTTATTGGGTATATGAAAGTTTAGAAATTTTATGTCTTCTTGGTAAATTATTCTTTTATCAGTATGTAGTGACCCTCTTTATTCCTATTAATACTTTTTGGCCTTATAGTTCTTATTGCACCAATTTTCTTTTTTTAGTGTTTGCTTAGTATAGTCTTTTTCCATTGCTTGCCTTTTAACTTTCTGTGTCCTCATACTTATATTTTATATTTATCTCTTCTAGGCAGCATACAGTTGGTTTTGCTTATTAATACAAGCTGAGAACCTCTATCTTTGAACTTAGGAATTCAGACTATTGCTATTATATTTTTATTTCTAACATCTTATTGTGCTATTTACCATGCCTTTTATTTGTTTCATTTTTTGTGTTTGTTTTTATCTTTTCCTGCCTCTTATTTTTCATATTTTGGTTTTAAAATGTTAGCATTATGAATATGAATGTATAAAATGCAAATATATTTTTAAGGTATTTTATACCTGAAATTACTTTTAGTCTTTGACATACTTATCAAGGATTATACTATCTCTCTTTTAATTCCTTTGGTTTTATATACTGGTTGTCAATCCTGTTGCTTCCTGTTTATCTGACAAATTTACAGACAATTTGCTTCGGGTTAGGACAGCAGAAAACATATAGTTCCTAATCTCAACGCACTTGTCTTTGCTTTTAACATTGTTGAATTGACCGACAAAAATGTCAAACTTGAAAGACCAAGCTTCAGACACCTCCCTACCCCCTAGGACAACCAAATGAATTTTTCATGTTACTATCTGGTTCTGATAATGATTTTTTAAATCAATGTAAAATGTCTCAACAATCCTACCACCTAGAAATAAAATAAAGAAAATTAAATGAAGAATGTCTACAAAGAACTTAGCCCAACACCTGATAAATAAACTGCTCAATAAACATTAAGTGTTGTCGAGGTGTTTTAATTTTCTTTCTGTTCGTAGACTTGCTACTGATAGATTGCTATTTCTCAAACTTTCTTTACTCATACCTCTTTTTAATGAACATAAAAATATCACATCCTATTTGGTATTATTTAAAATGATAAAATAAAGCAATTTTATGTCTAAAAGAAAATAAAAGCATTGATAATTCTCAATATTCTTTTTCAATCTACACATATATTTGTTCCTTCCTCTTTTTGCTCCAAAAAGATTCTGGTATACTTCCCGCCACCCCATAAAATATACCCTACTTGAGAGCCACTTATTGTTTCCAATTTTGTTTTGTTTTTTTTTTCTTTTCCTAAGAATTCCATAATATACATTTTTATGTACATAACATTTTTAGTCTAGTAAATTATTCCCTTTATGTAAATTTCTAGGAGTAGAATCATTGAGGCAAGGGGGTAGAAATATTTTTGTGATTCTTAAGACATAAGATAATATTTCTTTCTAAATGATTTGTCATACTATCATGCTATTTGCCATGGAAGAATATACTGATTTTATGAAAAACCTTGCAGACATAGAGTTAATATTTTTATATATTTGCTAATTCTTGGCCATAAAATTGCAAGTCTCATTGCTTTGATGTCCATTTCCTTGATTACTAGTGAATGTAAACTAGATGTTTATACGACATACATTTCTGGTATCTTTTATTATTTTAATTCATATCACCAGGCATCAATCTCAAAAATCCTTATTTAGGCTCTTGTGCTCTAAAAAAAATTGGAGTTTAAGTAAACCGAAAAAGGAAAGAAATTAAACTAGAAAGTGACTGTGTTTATAAACAAGCAGCCTTGAAACACAAGACCATTATGGTAATTGGAATGGTCTGTATTCCAGAATGTCCTGCTTAGTAGATGCCAAGCTCACTAACTAGCTGGGAAAAGACAGAGTAGTGTGTTTACCCCTAAGGTGGTCAGACAACGCAAATCTGAATTCCTAAGCTCCACAATTACTTTCTACCCAAAAATTTATCATGCCCCAGTCCATCTGAGTGTTTGCACTAAGGATTCTATTCTCCTGAAGTGTTATAGAATTCTTGCTTTAAAAAAACAAACAAACAAAAAACAGGCAGCCACTAGGTCTGAGAACCTTTTCTCTCTTTATAAATGTATTTAATAATAAAATAGAAACACATGTTCTTTTTCCAAATACCACGTTAATTCAAAAAAGGCCTTTTCATTAGATGATATATACACAAGAGCTACAGATTACAAAGGCAAAAAATTAAACTGTAAACTATACAGAGATGCTTAGGAGAAAACCCTTAACAGGGGTAGTAATCAGAGATGCTAACCCTTCTGGCTTGCTCTGTTTGCAATCTAACATTCATAGGGAATACTGTCTAGGGAGAGCTTGAAATGGTTTCATAATCTGTAACCACAAAGGGATGACTCAGATCTTTATCTTTTATAAACTGCACTCATAACTTGGTGCTTTACTCACTTTCTCAAAGTCTAAATATGTATGGTCCAGTGATTTAAAACAAGCCAAAGAAGTCTTTGTGTTTTGGGGTTTTTTTCCACTGCATTTTCTGAATAGTAGTTTCTCAATGGATATTAGCTATTACAATCAGTTAACCCTGATAACTTCATATGCCTTTGGGGATCTTTCTACCTTCTCACCAAATTAGAGTGGAGACTGGTGACAAAGGAACAAACAACTGTGTTCTTTGAGTGGGATGGGGGAGGGGTACAGGGCAGAAGGGTGGATCTCAGAGACACACTGAACACAGATGCTGTTGCTGCTACACATTTTCCATGCTGGTGACTCACATATAAAGTTGCTAGTCTCTGAAGAGAGAATGAGTATATTGCAAGCCCTCACATGAAAGTAAATGCCTCCTCTCCTCCTCTTAGTGTCTTAGCTACCAGCCTCACCTTATTGCTTCAGTCACTAAAGAATAACGAATATTTTGAGGAGACCTCTTGCATGAGAGTTCCCTCTGCCCTATTAGGGTTCAAATTAGCTGGCAATCAGTTATTTGAAGTGCTGGGGATATGTTAAGTGATAGACACAGCTCATTGTGCAATAATAGTATTTTCCAGGAAAATTTCCCATGTAGCCCAGCCAGTCACATGACCTGTCTCCAACACAGGCCAGTATCAGATATTTCCTGAGAAAGGTACCAGTGCCCCATAAGGACCCAATTATGAAACACTATCTGTATCACACGATAGTGCTCTCTCCAGCTAATAATCAACTTCTAGAAACAATTAGCTTCTAGCCCAGGGCTTTTTATTTGTTTTTGAGACTATCCATAACTAGGTACAATGACACTAAAGTATACAATAAGGTTTTTATATTAAAAACTGATTAAGAAGCATCTTGAATGGTCTCTTGCCTTCAGCTCTGCCTATAAAAATATAATTATATTATTTAATTATATTATTTATTATATTATATTATATATTATATTATATATAATTATATATATTATATATAATTATATATAATATATATTATATTATTATATATTATATTATATTATATAATTATATTATTTAATTATATTATTTAATTATTAATTATATAATTATATATACTTGTTCTTATGTCTACACAAAAATATTTTCTACCATACTTTAAGGCCCACCTTTCCTATAGAAAGCCTTCTCTGATAAATTGTAGACACATAGACAGCCCTGTGAATTTTTCCCACACATTACATTTACCTGAAGCAGTAAGTGTTAATCAGCGTGGTATAGACTGATTCTGTTTCTCAATGGCAGTCATAGTATCCGTATATCTTATAGGACACAGTATTCAAGTGCCTATAACACACCAGGTAGTGGGATCCAGCCAATAAGAGAAAAGTTGTATATGTTTAAATCTTCTCTGGCTGTTCTGTTAGTGAGTTCTCCATGAAGTACTTACTGATTTGTCTTGTCTTTGTGAGTACACTAACTATTTCTCAGTTCTTCTGGATATTTTGCCTTTTCTTTCTTATTCCTTGCCTTTACCCAGTTTCACCATCCCATCTTGATCCTCTTAACTGGGTGGCTAATTCACAAGGGTTTTCCCCAAACCAAAGAGAAGACAGATAAAGGAATTTAGTCACAAAATATTTATGATTTTCAGATACACATGTCAATCAAATAGAACATGTTTTTAAATATCTTCTGGGCCCAAACTCTGAGCTCAGTGTATAGTGACTATTCAGAAGAAGTTAGCCTCTACCCTCAGGTAATTTAAAAGTTAATTATTCTTGGAGGATAATTCATTCATTTATTCAACAAATATTTGCTGAGCTTCTGCTATGTGCCAGGCATTTGAGATACACCAATGAACAAAGCAGGCTGAAATTCCTGACCTCGTGGAGCTTACAATTTAGAGTAGAGGAGTAAGGAAATAGATGAACAATAAGGATAATTAACCAATTCTTTAGTTGTAGGTAGATGACAAATACTATGGAAGGAATAAGAAAGTAGAACAGGGAAAAGGGATTTGAGAGTATGGAGATTTGGAAGTATTATTTGGCAGTATTAAGTAAGATAGAGTAGGCCTCATGAAGGTAAAATGCGAGCAGTGGCTTGAAGGAAATGACATAATCAGTCAAGCAGGTATCTGAGAGAAGAGTAGCATTCCAGGTAATGAGAGAGCCATGATTTATCATTTTTAAAATTTACAGGCATTTTAAAATTTAGTAATTTAATGTATATTGTTTTATTCTTATTTTTCAAATGTAGAAACCGGATGTACCAGCTGAATATCAGCCCTGGCTTAAGTGACTTTCACTTGAAGCATATTTTAAACCGAAGCCATTGTCTTTGTTTCACAGATTGAAAAAGTAAGACACAGAAAGGAAAGAAGAACTAACTAAGGGGAGGTGCAGGAAGGGACAAAGAGAAGTTGATTAATGGATGCAAATATTTGGTTTGGTAGAAGAAATAAGGCCTAGTGTTCAATAGATTAGTAGGGTGTCTATAGTTTACAATAATCTATTGTATATTTAAAAATGGCTGGAAGAGAATAATTTGAATGTTTCTAGTATAAAGACGAATATTTAAGGTGATGAATATCCCAAGTACAATAATTTGATCTTTACAAATTATATGAAAATATTAAATTATCACATGTACCCTGAAACTATGCACCTCTATTATGCATCAATAAAAAATTATGTAATAATTAAAAAAGAAGAGTCCCTTAGAGTCACAAAACTGAACAACATTACCCAGGGAACAATGTCTTAGATTACTACTGTGATAGTATATCATGCAGTTTTCTTCCTTGTACCTTAGAGAGGAAGGTACTTGTCCTTTATCTTTTCATATAAAGTAAATTGATTTCAGACATTTCTTTGATACAGTGTTAAATTGTCACCATCCCCTATGCAATATAATATACCTAAACTTGTTATAAAGCAAGTTAAATGAACTTCAAGGGAAAGACAGAAAATAACAGCCTGGAGATCTTAGATGTAAGTGTAGGTCATTTTTTAGTGGTCAGTACCACACTGTACATGCTTTGAATGCCCTGGAAGTTATTAAGGATGTTTTCTTGGAGGTCAGAGTGCCCATCTGGAAGGTCTGTAGGGCTAACAGTAGGGGCCTGCTTGTGATCATCTCTGCTGCCCCCAAGGGGCATCAGAAGCCAGCTCTCCTTCCTGTACTATCTAGTTGCCTTGGCTAGATAGAGAGCAACCCATCTGCTTGGGTTTAAGTGGGGGAGGGCCAGCAGAGATAGGACTTGCAAGTAGCAGGGCCAGCAAGTCCTGAGAAAGCTGAGAAAGAGCTGGGCATATTCCCTAAACCAGCTCAATGCAGCTTATGTACTCTCCAGGCCCTGGAAAATACAAATGCTAACAGATAAATTCACCTAATTTCCACCTACTGGTACCTAATGGAGCCTTAACATTAAAAGCTTATTAAAACATTTATGTAACATTTGGAATTTCCAAATCCCTTTACAATTGTTTATTGGCTAGTTAATCTCTAGGAAGCAGGTTGGTACTTTTATCCCCATTTTAGAGATTAGACACAAATAGGTTAAGTGACTTACCTGAGGCTGTACCATGAGTCAGGTCTCCAGTAACTCCACAGTCTGTGAATCAGTGTTCGCCCATGACTCCACCAGCACAAATCTCTTAACCTATCTGAGCCTTAGTTTTTTTATATATGCTTGGGATACTAATGATCTTTGTGCTACCAATTCCAAAGAATGATTGTGAAAATTAAATGAGGCAAACTGAAAGTGCTATAATGATAGTTATAATTAGTTTATGGATTAAGGCAGAAGAACGCAGCAGTCTCATTATTTCATATTTAGGAAGTGTTACTTGTTTGGGTCCAAAGCTAAAAAAAAAATAAAAAGAGAAACAACCTGTATCTGACCCTCTGACAACACTAAGTCCTTCCTCCCCCCTTTGACTCAACTTAGGTTAGAGTAGGGAGAGAAGGAAAACAAAGAGTAGTAAACTAAATATTTAAAGAGTGAGGAATGCTAGGAAGAGAAAAATGAGATTTAAAATGTGAGTCTTTCAGTACTAGTACAACAACATTATAAATTGCCAATCTTGATGTAGGAATCATTGCATCTACTCAAACAGTATCGTGGCATGGAGAGAGAAGCTTAAAATTCAAGAGCAGAAGATGCTTTAGTAGCTGGATTCTGCTGTCCAAACCATTGGTCTGTGTCCCAGATCTGGTAATGATCATTCAAGATCACTTAGTCCTGCCCTCTTCCTCCCATTACCCGCTTTTTCCCTCCTGCCACTGTCTGAGCCAAGCTTTAGAAAATGAGACCAGTCACTTGGTTGTCAGTGTCTACACACTGGCTGGCCACTTTATAATTGCAGTAGATGTTCCCTTCAGCCTTCTCTGGCCTTAGGAATTCCAGACTAACCCTTTCTTTCAGTGTTATGACTGCTGAATACCAGCGCCTCTTGTCTAATAGAAAGCAAGGCCCCCTGATGCAAACAATCACAGGTACAACCAAGTTACTGAAACATTGATTCTTATTTTATTTTCATTCTCTCCAGGGTTTTTTTTTTTGCCTCAGTCCTCTTTTTAAAAAAATTGGAAATATAAGAGTAGAATTGAAGGGTTAAGGAAATGTAAAAACTGGAACAAGCAATGGATAAATGCAAAAGAAGTCCTGGGAACAAATAAATACTTAGCAAGATGAGGACCAGTGTCAGAAGACACCTACTAATCAGGTTAAGTTGGTTAATTAAAGTGATCAGTAATTGTTACGAACACATACATAAATACATACATATACATATGCATACATGTGTACACACAGTATGTTCTGGGACCCTTCTTGGTTAGACTCCTTATTCTAGATCGAGTCCCTAGAAATTAAGGCAGGAACAAAGAATTCATGAATATGCATAAATACTAAACTATAAAATGACTTTATGCTTAGGATTAAAGCTCTCTAGCTATTAGAGCAATAAGCAACCTAAAAAATTCACCTTGTTAATGAGTTGAACACTAAGTAGCCACTTTACATGCCTTACTATGGACATCTGCAAATACATTTATGAGGTGTAGAGTTGACAAAAGGCAAATACATAATTTTTTCCTTTGAGTACACATTGACTTACAAATTAGCAAAACCTTTCATCTCCCCTGATATCATGTATTCTCCTTTTTCCAAAGAGTTCTTTAGTGAATTGGAACAAATTAACTTCTCTAGCCTCATTTTCTTCATCTGTAGAGTGGGCTTGTTAACAAACCCTGACTCATAGAGTTGTTTTGAAGATAATTAAAATGATAATAAGAATTCTTAGCATGGTGTCTGGCACATAGTAACCATAGTAGTGCTATTATTTATTGAATGCTTATGTGCTGGGTCCTGTTGAAGATGAGACACAAAGAAAATAAAGCATAATCAAGAAGGCTTCAAGATGCTCATCATCTTTTCCATTCCTGGAAGTTCCTAAATCAAAATGCCAGATTTCCATCCCTTGAAGCAGACGCCAATCAGCCAAAGCACTCAGGCAACCATATTCACACTGTGAATTTGTATGTCTTTTTCCCTGACCTCCATTCTTATGTCTGCCCCTTGGAAGGCAAATTCCCCCTCTCCTGCCTTCAACAAGGAGTTATGAAAGACTGTGTCTCAGTCAAATGGGGGAAGTTTTCTTCCTCTTCCAGTAGGCCTTTGGCACATAGTGAGTCTTGCACACAGTGAGTGCTCTGAATGTACCCACTCCTTTTACACCAGCTCCTTTCTGTAGCTGAGGGACTGTATGCAGCAGAGGTAGTCAGTACCCTCACTCTGTGCCACTGAGTTTGAAAGTCCAAGTTGGGTATCTAGGCTACACCAACTCAAAAAATCCTGTTTCTTCACCCTCCTCTGTTTGCTCCTTATCCTAATTTGAGCAAAAGGGAGAGAAACTAGATAAGATGGAGGGGTTGTGAGGGTTAGGGACTAGAGTTGCATAACAATTTTTAATCTCCATCTTCTCCTGGCCTGCAAATACTGGTATCATCCAGGGCGGGCCTGCAATGGGAAAATAGGGCATAATAGTGGGGTTCTATGGGAAGTACACATGTAAACCTTTAATCCGCAGAGTTAGACCTCTAAGAAAAGAGAGAAATACCTTGGTTCAGGCCACTTTATTCTCTTACCTTGATTACTACAACTTTTCTTAGTGGTCCCCCTGCTGCCAGTCTTTGCTGAATCGTTCTCCATGTTGCTGTCAGATGGAAGTCATCTCTCTACTTTCAAAGATTCTACAACCATAACTCTCTTTTATGATAGTTATTGCTTTCTATCTTGTATATAGAACCGTGTATGCATATCCTGTCTTTGCTAGATTAGAGGGATGTGAGGTCACTATGCTGCAATCTTTCACCCCTTTGATTATTGGGGTTCATTCTCTTTTAAACTCCCTAGTCAATAATGAGTCTATGGAATCAGTTGCCTATATTCAAATCCTTGCTTTGCCACATACTAGTTGTCTAATCATGGGTAAGGTAACCTTTCAGTGCCTCAGTTTCCTCATTTGTAAAAGGAAGATAATAACAGAATCCTGTAGAGTTAATGTGAGGATTACATAAGGAGATACATGAACAATACTGGGCCTATAGTTAGTATTCAATAAATGTTAGCTGCTGCTGTTGCTGCTGCTGATACTGATGCTACTATAAATCAGAATGAGAGTGTTCCTCCTCATGGCTCCTGAGGTTCTATGCTTGCTTCTAAGGTTATAACTTTCACATGAAAGATTCATTCTTTGGTCATGGGTATGAGTAACTGTTACAGTATTAGCTCATTAAAAGCAGGATCTATCCTTACTTAACTTTGTATTTCTTACAGTGCTATGAAAAGGGATGCTAATTAGTGTCTTAAAATTTATTTTTTCTGTTTAAAAACTAATACATGCTCATTAAATAAATTTAGGAAATATATAATTCAGAAGGAAAAATGTTACCCATTGTCATACCACTCAGAGATAATAACTGTAAATATTTTGGTATATTTCACCTAATATATATATATTTTTATATAGTTAGCTCACACTACTATTGTGTATTCAATTTTATGTGCTGATTTTTATATGCTGGCTATTTTAAGAACATTTTCTCCAGTATTTTTACCAACAAAATTATCATGAATATGCTATAAATTACATTAACATTCCCCTATTGTTGGATGTTACCAATTTTTAGTTATAGATAAATCTGCAGTGATCATATTGGTATATAAAGCTTTTTTAGCATGTCAGACAATTTAATATAACTATCAGGAATAAAATTACTGTGTCAAAGAATATCAATGACAGTATATGAGATGTCTATTTTTAGTTCTCAGCATCCATTTTCTTTCCTTTTTTGAAAATTGAATCAATATTTGGTCAACACTTCCATAATTCTTATTTTCCAATAGTCTTTAGCATTTATATATTCAAAAAATAGAATTAAGGCTGATGAGGTATCTCCACAGAGGAAGGGCCTGCCATGGGGTGTCAGAATCTGAGCAAGGTGAAGAGGGTATCTGTGTGTGGTGGTGGTGGGGGGTGCCTTTACTGTGGTAATTTATATACATCAAAATTCACTCTTTGTGGTGTAGAGTTCTAACAAGTACATACATTCATAAAACCACCATCATAACAAAGATAGGGTTCTATCACCCTAAGAAATTCTTTTATCCCCTTTGTAATCAAACCCTTCCTCCACTAGTGGCCTCTGGAAATCACTGATCTACTTTCTGTCCCCATATTTGTGCCTTTTCCAGAATATTATATAAATAGAATCATATGATATGGAGCTTTTTGAGTCTGGCTTCTTTCACTTTGCATAATACATTTGAGAATCAGACATATTGTAGCCTGTATCTGGAGTCATTCCTTTTTATTGCTGAGTAGTATTCCATTATATGGATATACTACTGTTTGTTTATACATTCACCAGTTAAAGGACATCTAGGTTGGTTTCAGGTTTTTTTAATAAATGAATAAAGCTATTTTAAGCATTCACATATAGTTTTTTTCTGTGAACATAGTTTTCATAAATACCTAGGAGTGGGATAATGTTAAGCCTTGATGAAAAACTGTTAAACTGTTTTCCAAAATGGATATACTATTTTTTTTTTAATTTGAGGAATTCTAATAGGTGTATACTGGTATCTTATTGTGGCTTTAATTTGCATTTCCCAAATGACCAATGATGCTGAGTATCTTTTTATGTGCTTAATTGTCATTTGTATCTGCTTAGGTAAAGGTATCTACTCAAATCTTTTTATCATTTTTAAAGTTGGTTGGTTGTTCTTGTTATTGAGTTTTAAAAGTTCTCTTTATATCCTGGGTACAAATCTTTATCATTTATGTGATTTGCAAATATTTTCTCCCAGTCTGTGTCTATCTTTTCATTCCCTTTAAAGAGCAAAGTTTCTTAATTTTGATGAAGTCTAATTTTGTCAATTTTTTAATATTCTAGATTCTGCATTTTTTGTTATACCTAAGAAATCTTTACCTAAACCAAGCTCACAAAGATTTTCTTCTGCGTTTGCTCCTGGAAGTTTTATAGATGCAGATTTTACACTTAGCCATATGATGCATTTCTAATTAATTTTTGTATGTAGTACAATATATATGTTAAAGTTGGGGTTTTTGTTTTGCTTTTCAGTATGTAGCTGTATTGGGCTGAGTGGAGGCCCCAAAAAAGATATATTTATGTCCTAATCCCCAGAACCTGTGAATATTACTTCATATAGGAAAAGACATGATTAAGTTAGGTATCTTGAGAAGGGGACTTTATCCGTATTATCCAGGTGGGCCCTGAATGCAGTCATATGTATCCTCATATGAGAGAGGCACAGGGAGTTCTGAGACACACAGAAGAGGAGGAGGCAATGTGACCATAGCAGCAGAGATTGGAGTGATGTGTGCCAACAAGCCAGTGAATGCCTGGAGCCACCAAAAGCTGAAGAGTCAAGAAATAGATTCTCCCCAAGAACTTTCAGAGAGAATATGGCTCTGCCAACATCTTGATTTTGGACTCTGGTCTCCAGAACTGGGAGGGAATAAATTTCTGTTGTGTTATGATACCCAGATAATTTGCTACAACAGTGACAGGAAACTAATACAATGGCTATCCACTTCTTCCAGCACTATTAGTTAAGAGTGCTCCTATTTCTCCATTGAATTTCCTTTGTACCAAAACCAATGACCACATAATATGTATTGGGTCTCCTTCTAGACTCTCTACTTTGGTACATTGGTCTATATGCCTGTCATTTCACTAACACTACTTTGTTGTAGTTATTGTAGCTTTATAGTAAGTTTTGAAAACAGGTAGTGTGAATCCTCCAACTTTGTTTTTCTTTTTTGAAATTATGTCAGCTTTTCTAATTTCTTTACTTTTCTTTTCTTTTTTTTTTTTTTTTTTTTTGAGGCAGAGTCTCACTTTATTGCCCAGGCTAGAGTGAGTGCCGTGGCGTCAGCCTAGCTCACAGCAACCTCAAACTCCTGGGCTCAAGCAATCCTGCTGCCTCAGCCTCCCAAGTAGCTGGGACTACAGGCATGTGCCATCATGCCCGGCTAATTTTTTATATATATATTAGTTGGCCAATTAATTTCTTTCTATTTATAGTAGAGATGGGGTCTCGCTCTTGCTCAGGCTGGTCTCGAACTCCTGAGCTCAAATGATCCGCCCACCTCGGCCTCCCAGAGAGCTAGGATTACAGGCTTGAGCCACCGTGCCCGGCCTTCTTTACTTTTCTATATAAATTTTAGAATTAGCTTGTCAATTTCTACCAAAAAAAAAAAAATAAATAAAACCATTCTGCTAGAACTTTAATTGGAATTGTGTTGAATCTATAGAGCAGTTTGGGAAATTTGACATGTTAATAATCTTAAATCCTCTAATCCAAGAACATAGTATATCTCTCCATTTGTTTAGTTCTTCTTTGATTTCTTTCATTATTTTGTAGTTTTCAGCATACAGATCTGACACATAAGTATTTTATGTTTTTTGATGCTTTTGTAGATGGTGCTTTTTAAAAAAAATATTTAATTTTCAATTGTATATTGCTAACATTTAGCATTAGGATGGATTTTTTCATATATATAATGACACTGTATTCTGTGATTCTTACTAAACTTACTTGTTAGTACTAGAAGCTTTTTTGTAGATTTTAGAGGGGTTATCTATATAGATGATCTTATCATATGTGAATAGTGCTGTTTTTTCCTTCCTTATCTATGAGCCTTTTACTTCTTTTTCTTGCTTTATTGCATTGCCTCCACAACAACTTTGAAGAGAACTGGTAAAAGTAGATATTCTTGTTTTAGGTCTTCCCTTTGTGTTTCATCCTCATAGTATCTCTCCTCCAGCAGTTTAGGGCTGACATTGATTATTCATTGCTTTGCTTGGTTTTGAAGAGTGGAGGTTTTCATATTTTTTATTCTCAGTGATCCTGTTCCCTCCCTCAGCAGTAAGGGATCTCCGATGACTTAGACCCTTTTTATTCCTTTTTATTTTTAATTCCTTTTTATTTTTCTTCCGCATGGATGCAAAGTTTGTTTGTTTTTATTTCCTTCTCTCCAGCTGCACTGTGTCTTCCCCTGTGCCCTGAAGGCAATAGGGTTTGCTGCCCTTTCTTTCCCTCATCAGCTTAGGCATTTGTTTTGCGGTGGAGAAAGGGTAGGAGCACCAAGGGCTGAGCTCTGTTACTTTCCTGCAGTGGCTACTATACATCTCCTCCAGGCCTCCACCAATAAGGAGGCCTTCTCTGGTCTCCTGCCCTGCTCCTAATCTCTTGTGAACTGTGAAGTCTGTGAGGAAGTCTCCTTGTGGGTGCAAATTTCTCATGTATATTGATCTCAAAGGTTCTATACTCTCACACTAATCCATACTCAGCCTTTAGCAATTTCTTAATGACTTTAGCTGACTTCTTATTAGCTTACCTGGTACCTAGCATCTGTCCCAGGTAAGAAAGAGCTCATGTTCCACGTCTGCTTGAAGGTGCCGGTCTTTCTTTAGATTTCAGGCTAGTTGATTCTACAACCAACATTCTATGAAGTTTTTGCTCTGCTTTGATTTCTTTGGTCATTGTGGGGCAGAGGGTGTGGGTGGTGGTGGCAATGATTTCTGTCTTGAAAGGTAGGTTTAGGTAATAACCATTGTGTGAGGTAGGGGAGTGAGAGTTTGGGGAGGTAATGTGAAACAGAAGATGCATGTGCTTTGGCCCTTTTGGTTACTGGGTGATGGTAGGGTGGCAAATTGAAGGTATGTGATGGAACTTGTGCCTAGCCCAGGGCAATTCCAGAGTGAAACAAGATTTTTCCTACCTCAGAGGAGAGCCATGAAACAGTAAGACTCACTAATTTGAATATCCACTCCTTCTTCCTATGTTCAGTCTACCAAGAGACCTGTTCCTTCAGTAGGCAAGTGGAAAGAAGATGAGATTATGTGGCCTTCTCTCACTGTTTAGCAAGAAGAGAGATATGCCTTCATGAGTAGATCTTGTTGCCCATTTCCAGAATAAGCTAGACTCTTATGATTAATGAGAGAGGGCATTCGCTTGTGCTGTCGAAAGATGGATCATTGTAAAAAAGCCCAACCCTGTTTGCTGCATTTCCTCCCTAAAAGCAGTCAGTCTTGACAGAAGCTATGCAAGTCATCCTGTCTCCCATTAACAATGACATCAACTGTTTGTTTTAAAGAGTTCACAACCCCAAAGCAAAATTTTCACATACAAAAACAGCATCAACCAAACGTTTTGGGAAGCTTTCCCTGAGTTCCCAGCCTGTGCTTCTGTTCATAAAATCAAATTAATCCCTTTATGGTAGGTGGGAATCTCCCATCAATGGCATTGATATTGTCTTAAGGGAAGAAGCCTGCAAGTGACCACATCTCCACATATCTGATGCATTATAACTGTAGATCAGCTGATGAGTGGAAAGTATGGATGTCAGAAAGGAAATAGAAGAGATGATTCCGTGGAAGCACAGTGGATTGACTGAGGAATCCTAGCCTGAAGAGACTCGGAAAAGGGGCTTGGATTACCATAGTAGTGTGTGGTAACAAATAGTTGTAAGAGGGGATACTTAAGAGCACATCCTGTGCCCCAGACACCAGTAACAATTATCAATAATATCAAATGATAGTATGAACAGAAATGACTCATTCTTGACTTTAGCTTACCATAGCAGGAAGGAACTTTACAGGTTAATTAATGGGCAGAAGAGCATCATTGGACCCCCTTCTTGAACAAGAATGGACTTTCTGTTCCAAGAGCTACAAAGAAAAACCAATTTTCCCTTCTTAGTCTATTTGGGATGATAACAAAATATCATAAACTGGGTATCTTACAAACAATAGAAATTTATTTCTCATAGTTGTGGAGGCTGAGAATTCCAGGGTCAAGGCAGACTTAGTATTTGGTGATGGTAGGTTTTGTAACACCTTCTTGCTATTTCCTCACATGATGGAATGGGTATATGGTCTCTCTCAGGGCTCTTTTAAAAGGGCATTGATCCCATTCATGAGAGCTCTACCCCTATGACCTAATCACCTCCTAGAGGTAATACTATCACCTTGGGATCTAGGATTTCAATATATGAACTTTGGGGGAGATAAAAGTATTTTAGACTATAGTACCCCTATCAGGAAGTCCCATCCAGAAGTCCTAACAAGACACACTATAGAGATTGTAAGGTAATTCATTCTTCCACTTTCTCCACTTTCAATGGATTATTAAATTGAAAAAGGTGAAGTTAAGAACTCAAATCGTCTCTGCCTAAGTATCTAAAACAGATGGCTGTCTAACCTGTCCCTAGAATTTATTGAGGAGGAAGATTTTTATTAATACCTATTTGATTATCTTTTGCTACATTAACAAGATACCCCAAAACTTAGTAACTTTAATTAGCAATCATTTTATTTGTTCATATTTCCATGGGTCAGGAATTTGGCCACTTCTCAGCTGGGCAGTTTTAAATAGTGTTAGCTGGCGTCTCTCATGAGGTTGTAATCACTGGGGTTGGAGTGCCAGATGGCTTCTCTCAGAAGTCCAGTACCTTGACAGCGTTAGCTGGGAGCCTAGGACCTCTCTTACCTCTCCACATAGCCAGCTTAGCCTTCTTCACTTGGCAACCAGATTTCAAGAATGAGTATTCTAAGTGGTAAAGCAGAAGCTTCTCTCTCTCTCTCTCTCTCTCTCTCTCTGTCTCTGTCTCTCTCTCTTTTGTTTTTTAAGGAGATGAGGTCTTGCTCACTATATCACCCAGGCTATTCTCAAACCCTTGACCTCAAGCAGTCCTCCCATCTCAGCCTCCCAAGTAGCTGGGACTATAGGGATGAGCCATCTGTGCCTAGTAAATTTTTGTAATGTTTTTAAAGATGGGGGCTTGCTATGTTGCCTAGGCTAACCTTAGGCTAGGCTAAACTCCTGGACTTAAGCAGTCGTCTGGCCTAAGCCTCCTGAGTAGTTGGGACTACAGGTGTGAGTCACCATACCTGGCTAGAAGTTGCTGTCTCTTAAAGACTCAGCCTCTGAAAGTATACAGCATCACTTTCACCATATTCTCTTGATGAAAACAAGGCCTAAGGCTAGCCCAAATTCAAAGGGGTAAACAACAGGCTCTACCCCTTGATGAGGGAGTGGCAATGTTATTTTGCAAAAGAATACATGAGATGGAAGATATTATTGCAGCTATCTTTGGAAACATAATCTACCACACCACCTAGGGCTCTCTTTACAATGCCTGTTATACTGCTGTAGTAAGAACTGTTTTGCATTTAACTCAGGAATTATGTACTACAATTGGCATCCCTGCCTTTTTGGTCACTTTATAGTGGAGATGGAGGACATGGGAGGCATCACTCTCCATACATCCCTAAAAGGCTGATTATCCAATTGGCTTTAGCCCTGCTTCTCTTAAGTAAGATTACAAGTTGTGAGGAAAACCTTCAAGAAGAAAAGATGAAAATTCTTGGTCCATTTCCCCTATTATTATCTAAGTCAAATGCATTTTTATTATTATTAAGTTGAAGGTGTTTTATTATCCACACAGGACTTTCAGTTCAGTTAATATGCTTGATACTGACATTTAGTTTTTTTTTATTGCTCTTTTCTTTTATCCCTTCTCAGTTCCAGCAACTACAAGTCCTCTTTTATAGGGCTATTATTTTCTAGGGCTATTCTGTTCCTGTGTGTGTTGGAAACTTAGGTTTATCTCTATGATATGTTAGTAATTAAAGCAAATTTTTACAAGTCATAAAACAGCCTTCCTTGCCCCAAGAAACTTGAATTGTGGAGAGGAATAAGAGCTGAATCAGGCAAAGATAAAAAACTGTGTTGGTAGCTGATAGATACCATTATATCTTTTGAGAACAGTGGTTTTGCTCCTTGCATTTGGACATGCTTCAGGCCCTCCAAGGGCAAAGATGCCACCTTTCCACAGAGACAGGCACCAATCACCTTTAAAATAGCACTCATTTTGAAACACCATTCTTGGGCCAAAGGGAGAAATGCTCTTAGCATATTCCAAAGCAATGGAACCTCTTTAATTTTTTTCCACCTCAACATACCTGAGGGATTCCACACACTACTATCTGTGTGAGAGGCTCATGACTCATTAGGGCAGTGAGTCTTGGGAAGACATGTGGTTGGAAAAAGTCCACCATTGAGAATCCCTGGGATAAAACTTTACGCAGTGTAAGATAACACTGGGTGACAGAGAAAGCCAAACCAAAGCAACAAGTAAAGCAAATTGATATGCAACCTCCTAAATCCTTTACACAGCTTTTAAGATTGACAAAACAAAACATACTTTTATCTAAAATGAACGCTGGCTTCATAGTAATCTAAGATTATACTACCTGACCACATACCAAATTTACACTGGCAAGTGGGGAGATGGATATTAAAAATCATTTATAATTCTTCACCTCACCTTCTAGTAACCTCACCAAGCATGATGCCTCATGTAAAATCTCCATAAAACCCAGCCTATGGTGGATATAGTATAAATATTCCATCTTAAGCAGGGACAAAGCTTTTGATTCTATTATGGCTTTGCATTGTTTTGGGCACATGGTAGGCATTTATTGTAGGCATTCTTTAAATGGTGAGTGAGTAAATGAATGCATGTGCAGAAATAACAAGGCCCAACTTTAGTCCTGAGCTTGTACCAAACTTCTCTAAAGGTTTTCCTTTCCTTGACAATACGGCTCTAGCAGAAGAGGAGGGCCCATTTCCTCACCTCAGTCTCTCGTTGGAGAATATAGTACATTTAGAAATTAAGCTTCAGAGTCGGAAAAGGGCCCTTGGAAATCCGTTAGCCCCAAAACTTTATTTTATTGAGGAAATTGAGTCCAGAAATATTTTGACATTTTCCAGGATCACCTGTTAGTACATCTGTAACTGAGTCTCTGCAAGGGGTCGTGTAAACTGGTCCACTGAGGAATGAGTCTTAGAGGTTTCAGGTACCCAAGCAATTGGTGCAGACAAGATACATTTCAGGTGAAGAGGGTGAATAAAACTGTTAATACTTTCCTAAATCAGCTCTGGCCTGGAGAGAGCAGGAGGTGGTGTTTTTATCTTCTTTAGATACCATTGAACTCAGACAAATCAGCACCCTCAAATAAGTGCTAACCAAAACATTTTGAGGGAATGCTTTTATAAACAAGTGTTGCTCTCTTGTAATCCAGCCATAATATCCAAGATTCTACAGCTGAATGCCCTTTTGGGATGGACACATGCTTTGCTGAGGAAATAAGAACATACATTCCAAAGTTTCTGCCTCATCACTGAAGATCTATATTCCCACCTTGCTGCTTCCCACCACCCAGCAAAAAAAAAAACCTATTAGATGTGCAAACCAGGATCCCATGGGCACTTATCCCCAGAGAAGCAGCACATGCTGACTTGTAAGGTGAGGTATAGCCCCCTCTGGGATGGCTGCCAGAAAACTGCACAACCTTATGGAAATTATAATGACTCAGGAGCCCTTTGGGGAAGTTAGGTGTCCTGGAAAACACCTGGTCCCTTAGCTTTGAAATAGATGGCAGATCAGAAGAGAGGGGAATTCGTCCTATAAATATTTATTAGATGTCTATTGTGTCAGGCACGATGCTAGGAAATGGGTATCCAGTATGAAAAAAATATTAGCATTGTCCACTGCTCTTCATTCTAAACCTTCTGTGGTGACCCCTACCTTACTTCACACTGACATGTTCATTTTACCTATTTAGCACTAATGGAAAGTTAGTAATATGCCATTCCTAAAAATAGCATTTTGATTTACTTAAATATGTGGATCTGGCTCCTTCACTAAACTGAAGACTCCTCAAGGGCAGAAGTTGTATTTTTTCCTTTCTTAGTAGTGCTCATACCATTTCATATGATGGCAAATACAGGGAAAAGACTCAATAGAAGTTGATTGATTAAATGCCTAAAAAATAATATTTGGAGACAAATCAGGAAGGACTAGGAAGGAGGCTGATGGCAAGATTTAGGACCCAAAAGAGCAGCACATATTGCAGATGGCAGTGACAAATACCCACCAAAAAAAGTCTTAGTATTTATAGTACTTTTTAAAAATGTAGACCTGCATAATCCATGCATAGCAGCATCATTAGGTACATCATATTTGAATATGAAGTACAGCGACACAAAAATGTTATCACTGAAGACAAAATTTAAATATTAAATACCATTTAGTTTTAAAAAGAGGGACTACCTTGACTATAGCCCTTGGTAAGAGTATATTCACATGGCCACAGTTGTACTTTCATGCCCTAACCTTGATGTTAACACTCAGGGCATGGTTTACAACACTAATTCTCTGAAGCAGACATAAGCCTTTACTTTAGCAAATGCTGTAATAATCACAAATGTAACTGGAGACTTATGAGCATAGGTCTGCACTGGGTCTTTGGCTAAAACACATCTAGTTTCTAATAGAATGGGATACTCACACTTCCTATTAGCTGAAGAGGGTACTACGATAGAGAGCTTTAGGGAAGTCTGCAGGCACCAGATTGAGTTTTGCTTCTTTATAAACCTGAAAATTTAAGAAAGAAGGTTTTATTGGGGCAGAGAGCACCAGGATAGAAACAGCTACGGAAATTTTACTTGTTCAATTCTTGTAAATGCTCATAGTTGTTGAAAGGAGAGACAATTATGTAAGATAAAGTATTTTAAGCTACTTCAGGTAACAAGATAGTATCTCTAACTCCTTGCCTATGTGTTCATTTGATATAAGTTTTTCTATAGAATAGAGAGAAATGGCTGTTACTGAAAGGTTAAAATCCAAAGAAAAGAAGGTTCTTAATGCTTGGATAGTGACAGTGGAAAATTATTAGTAATAGAATCCTAGAGAGCTTCTGATCCAGTGGCGGTAAGGTGAACAGTGCAGGCACCCTGGGTCTATTTCATTCCAAGACACAGGGCTGGATTTTAGGATCTAGAAAAGGGTAAAAGTGAGACCTAACATCTCTTTGATTATTTTGCAACCTAATCATCACTCATCTGTCCCAGTTGAAGAGTATGAATTTGCATAGCCAAAAAGTTAGGTGTTGTTTGTACCAAAAAAATGAGAACATATTTGAAAATATTTTGCAAGCTATAAAGTATTTTCTAAATGCAAGTTAGGACTATCTTTAAAACATGTTCCAGGATTTTCAGCTTGTTCTCATGATTTTTATTACATATGATTTAGGAATAGGGCAAGGAAGCATGAGATTTTATGGTAGAAAGGGATCATTGAGATCATAAAATAAAGCTTTTTGTTTAATGAGATAGTACCTCTAGTATTTCTGATAGATGTTCGTCTAAGGCTCTATTAATGCATTTCTATTTAAAAACACTCTGGTACTTGCTAATGGGAATGCAAATGAATATAATATTCTGGAGGGCAGTTTATCAATGAATATCAAAAGATCTGACATAGAATTCTGCTTTCAGGAATTTATCAACATCATCATCATCATTGTCAACATTTGTTCAGCATTTACTGCATGAAAAGCACTATTCTAAGTGCTTTGTGTGAATTAAGTCATTCAGTATGCACAGCAATCTAATGATATATGTACCTACCATTAGCCTCATTAGATAGGTGATGAACCTAGATTACAGAAAAGTTAGATAACTTTTCCAGGGTCACAAATTTGATCAGTAAAAGAGCTGGAAATCTAGCATAGGCTGTGTCGATCCAGAATTGACACTGTTAACCACTATGTTATATTATAACTTGTATTATTTCCTAAGGAAACACTTGAAGAAATGTATAAAGATGTATATTCAAGTATTTTCATCAAAGCATTGGGTAACATAGGAAAAGACTGGGAAAAAAATAAAATATTCATCAATAAGGGATTTGTTCATCTTAGGATGGTATATAGCCATTAAAATAGATATTATGGAGTCTTTAAAATGATTAAGTTTATGTGTATTTACATGTAAAAGATGTCTATGCTGTATTAGTGGGGAAAAATTAGCTTTTGACAGTATGTATAATTTGCTCTGATTTTAGTGAAAAAAGTATTAAAGGCTAGCTACCAAATTGTTGACACTCATCCCTAGGAAATGGTATTATGGTTTACCATTATGCTTTTTTGAGTTAAAGAAGTTTTTCCTGATTTTCTTTTTTTTTTTTTTTTTTTACAAAGAGCATATATTGTCTTTATAAAGAAAGATACAATAAAGCTACATCATTTGGGGAAAAAATTACACAACAAGAAGTATAACTCATTCTGTTCTCACATATATATCCCTTTCTATTCCAACACATTTCACTAGTGAACAAATCTATTTGAAAATTTTTCCTCATTCTGTACATCAAGAGCTTTTTGTTAGTTTCTGGGGAGCTTAGTCACAATATATTGAGAGCCCAGTGTTTGTCCCTTGCCGTACTAAGTATTGTGGGTCTCAGACACCAAACAATTCATGTTCTATTCTGGGAGATACAAACATAAAACACTTAGGTTTCTCCCTATTTCAACATCTGGTTTACTGGCATAATTAACTATTCAGCTATGAGGGAAAAACAGTTGGAAGAATAAGAAAATATGTGATACAGTGTTTCCTGTGCACCATAAACAATAAGTACAAATGGAATTCAGAGAAGGGATAAACCTAAGAAACAGTAGTATTCAAGAAGTTTTCCTAGAGGAGATGGGAACTTAGAGTCTTCAAGGATGGTAGAAAAACAGGAGGACACTTTGTTCTGTCTGAGTGGTATGAACTTTTGTAGAATTCCTAATTCTATGTTTCTAAGAGTCTACTCTCATAAAAATGCATTGAATCAAACAGACCTGGTTTTAGATTCTGACTTCCTTGCTTTCTAGCAGTGTGATTTTGAGCAGTTGCTGAAATTGTTCTGTGCCTCAATTACTATATCTGTGAAATAGGCATGACAATGGTATCTTCCTCTTAGAAGTACATTAAATGAGCCTGTACCAATAAAGCATTTAATATGGTACCTGTACATTTTATTAGGCTCCCCCTCATCCCCCATGTTTCCACTCAACAGTATCATCTCATTTTCTAGCTCTTGGTACTGACTAGTCTATTCTCCTCTTGTGTATGCCTTCCTGGTTCCTAGCCACCCTACTGGGTCTGTCTTGTTGCCTCTGGCTGGCACCTGTGTATTACGAGATTATTTGCCTGATTTCAGATTGTCAACTTCAGTATAGCCTCCTGCTTGTTCTTTCAGCCTTTCCAAAATTCTCATATCCCAGCTTCCATATATTCAGACCCTGGACTCACCATCAAACACAGAACTCAAGTTGAGCTGCAAGGAACCTAAGCTCTTTCTTCTCCAAGTCCAGACCAGAGTTTTAAACACAAGTTGCCCCTGGGACCAGAGATTGACTTCAGAACTCCCATGCCAAACTTAAATATTCCCAATACCTCCCCAACACTATGGCCATTTCATATCCTGGCTCGGTGCTGTGTGTCAGAGGCAACGCATTTCTAAAGGCCTGTTTTTTGACTCCTGGCTAATTCTTACAAACAGCAAGAGATCTTGCCGAGAGTCAGAGCTAAGCTAAACCATCAGCTGCCTTCCTCATGTGGATGGGCCCTGGGCTTTGCTACTTTTATGGACAAAGCCTTGCCAACTATAGAAACAATGAGCCTCTTTAGCACTCCTGTCGCTGCCATAGGGTAACCGGAGACAGAACAACTCCTTTCCAAAGGTGCTTTGCTGGCCAGCACCTAGCACCTCAGTCTGGGCTTCCTGACTACTTTTTACAATTCTTTTGGATCAAATAGAGCACTCCCTGGCCTTTTCTGGTTATACAGGTCTCATTGTTTCGTGGTCAGCATAGGCCTTTTGCAGGCATATCTTGGCTTTGAAATCCTAGAGGGTTTAGCAAACTTTACTTCAGTGGAATATCCAGTTTTTTGTTTTTTTTTTTTTTTTTTTTTACTGTAAGCATAAAACAGTGAATCATAGAAATAAATGTTCTTAGGTCATCTGGTCAGTCTCCTGGGTACAGCTACAGGGTGTTTCCTTTAGAACACGGTCTAGTCTTTGTCCAGTCTGTGTTTAAATGTCCCAGATGTTGGGGCTTCCTCATCTCTCATAACAGCTCAAAGAACAAAATGAACTGTGTTTTCTTGCAGCCTCTTTCCTCTGCTTGCTACGCCAGTAGCAAGCAGTTGCCCCATACCATGTTGCAAGCCCAAGAGAAAGCGCCTCTCTCTCTCTCTCTCTCTCTCTCTCTCTCTCTCTCTCTCTCTCTCTCTCTCTCTCTCTCTCTCTCTCTCGATACTTCAGTGATACCCTTCAAGACAAGCCAGGAGCAAGGACAGAACAGGTTTGTCTTTCACCTATCAACTTTCAGATGATCTGGAAATGGGACCAGGCTGAGTTTGGGGCTTTTACAGTCTTCTGGAGCTTTAATTTCTCACATGGCCAAATTTCTTTCCCCTTCTTTCTGGAACACCTATGCAATGTTTTCTCTTTTGTTCAGAGCTGTGAAAAGGAACTGTTTGTTTGACTGTGGGTTTCCCTTTTTTTAACTCCCCCCACCCCAAACCCATTGCTCTCTTCCTCTCCCAAAGAAGAAAGAGGAAAGCAAGCCACAATAATACTTCTGTAAATTTATGGCCACTCAGTAATGTTTAATCACAGCTACGTGACTGGGGGCTTCAGAGCAGGCGTACAAGTTCAGCGCAAGGTGAATCTTGTCTGAGATAATCTGAAAGTTCATTCAGAGGTGAGGGCAGCAGCCTCTTGCAGACGGGCGAGGTTAACAGGAGGTCACCTGCTTTTTTTTTCTTCTGGTCTTCTCCCCTTTAATGTGTAAACAAAGGGAAAATGTAACTTCCAATGAACTTGGCATATGTTGTGCTCACGCTAATCTTGGCCTGGCCAACTGTAAACAGTCCAATATCCTGTGTCTCAGCCTTTCCACCCATTCTCTGCCTTTTGGAGAGCGTGAAGAAATACCAACAGAAAGCAAAGACCTTGTGGAGCTAGACCCTCGTACCCCAGAGAACCCCAAGGAGTTGAGGGGGGGCAGTAGGGGAGACCTCAGACAGAAGTGTTTGCTGTGATACGTTCAGGGCCTTGCCAGGACAATGCTTTCTCACAATCATCAGTCAGCACACACTTTTTGAGCTCCTTTTCTGCCCCACCACAGTGTGACAAACACTAAGATGACAAAGATGGACAAGCCCTTAAGGTGCTTATATGCTGAAAGGTGAGGATATCTGTGATCTGGCCTTAGACATAGGAGGCTAAAGGACAGGGACTTTGCTGGTATCCAGAGAAAGCTGAAGATAGTACTGGCATAGAACCTTGTTAGAAGTTCCCCTCCATTGTAGGGTTATGCCATAGCTTCCAGCCAATTTGCTGACCAGCTTCTAGGTAGAAGGACTTGAATTTGCCTCAACACTATACCTCATTATAACTCTCAAGATTTCTTAAACCCCCACTCTCTGTCCTCAGCTCAGTGTTGTAAAATGTTTGTGAGATCCATAAAGGAGACAGGAGGTGGGGAAAATATTGGGAAAACTTAGCTGCTAAAGGCAATGTTTTCAAGTCAGGAATGTTGCTGGTCACCAGATGGAAAGGACCAGTCAAGGAAACTGGCTAAAACAAGATGATGATTATTTTCCAGTGTCATCTTGCTATCTACTTTTGAGTAATTTTCTTATAAAAGGATAGGGTTTTTTTCTCCCACAGCTTGCTTATGGTATTTAAACTATGGATGGTCCCCTCTAAAAAATCACTGCTTATGATCTGGCCCTTGGAAGGTCCTTGAAGGAACTCTGCTCCCAGGGAACAAGTAGACAAACGCTAATCTGGAGAACATCCATCTGGCCCTGGCTCAGAATAGGAACTTGATGGCTCTGGGGTCAGGAGAAAGGAGTTGTAACTTGAATGTGAGCCAGGGGCTCCGGTCTATATTACATTGAAGCAACTTTGGAACAATTCTGGTTGCTTTGAAGTTCACAAAGGGCAGTGTTTATTTAGTTTCCTTTTAAAAATCTCTGAATAATAATGATACCCTGTGGTAATAGTGTTATTAACTATTACAATGTGAAGTGCTTTCACTTACTATATCTCCTTTCATATCCTTATTCAATAAATTGGAACAGGTTTTAACAAATTTGCCTGATTGGGAAACTGAGTCAGAAACCTATGCTTTGTTTGAGACCTCACAACAGACCATACTATAGACTAGACACAAAGATCTAATGTTTGATAAAGGCTTCCATACCAACAGAGACTAAAGCCCTTATTGCTCTGGCCATATAAAAAATTAGAAGATTAAGCTTGTCTATGCAGACTTTCCATCCTAGGATTTTAGAGAATGATACCAAGCTCTCCCACAACAAAATTTCTTTCTTCTAATTTCTTCTTTCCTCCCAACTTGAATGAACTAGATTTAGATGGATCAATATAGATAGATCTTAAAAACATAAATAGCAGTTATTTTAAAAATAAGAAATTATATTATGATGTTTGCATTAGTAAAGATACACTGTGGTAAAGTAGGGAAAAAATAAAATATTTTGGAATAACATTATCAGGAAATATACAGAAAATAACATAAATGGAAATAATATTTTCCTAAGTGGGACGACTAAGACTTTAAAGTAGTTAATTCTACCCAAAGCAATCTATGCAATTAATGTACTCTTGGTCAAAATGCCACTAGGATTTATGTGGTTTTTCTTTTAAGATGACAAAATTATCTTTAAGATTAAATTTAAAAACTATGGAAAAGAAAGACTAATGAAGAATTAATATGCTTTCCAAATGTTAAAACATGGTATGAAGTCATAATAGCAATTAAGTTAGTGTGATACTGGCAGAGAAATGGATAAATAAATCAATAAAACAAAACAAAAAAAAGATTGAATGAAAAAATCAAGTTGCAAATGTTATGTACAATGTTATTTTATATATAACACAAAATATTACCATATATTACTTATCTATTAAAAGCATAAAAACAAGTATGTAGCAGGTATATAACAAAATCATACCAGCCTTCTTTAGGAAAGTGAAGAGACAGAGGAAGGGAGGGGATTTTACCTTTATTTGTAACATTTTCTTTCTTTAAACAAAGGGAAGATCCGAAGTAAATTAGACAAATCATAAACATTTGTACAAAAGGGGTAAGGTAGTTCTTATATTCTTTTTAACTTTTTAATTTAAAAACAAAACAAAAATTCCTCTAGTCCTCCTTCACCTCTCAAGGTATCTGACCTGTATACTGTTCTCAGAGATTTTGGTTCTCCACCAGCTGATTAAATTGCATCATGTGGTAGAAGGAAAAGTAGACTATAAGTCAAGGGCTTGTGTTCTAATGGCAGGCCTATGGTAGCTTTACCATAATGAATCTTTCTCGACCTCACTTTCTTCCTCTGCAATGTGAAGGAATATTGCTGCTCTCTGCAATTTCTCACAGTCTACCATTTTAGCAGCCTCATTCCTGCTAAGTGATAAGAACTGCTCTCTATCCCATAGCTGTTCACTTCCTAGTAAGGAGTTCATTAGATTTAGAGTCTTAGAGCTGGAAGGGACATTAGATGTCTGGTCATCAGTAAAAGTAAGTTTTAGAGGAGTCCTAAGTCACAGGACTACCAGTGACAGATCTGAGGCTACAATGCTGGTTTTCTGTCTTCCATTTTGGGAGTCTACCAACCTATCAAAAGCCAAAGGAATGCAGAAAAAGTTGACAAAGGAAAACAGAATGACTAAAAGTATGTTTACTAACCAAGAGACAGATAATGTGGAACAAACTGAAAAGGTTTGGGTCTCAGGATGTCCTGAAAATGACAGACAGAATTCAAGCAAAAATCATTCCATTTAGGATTCCTAATCCTTCAGATGAGAATTCCGAGAAGTAATATTGTGACAGTTTCTGGCATGAGGACAGTTTTGAAAAGGAGATTGTGATAGAAAAGGAAGGATGTTCATGGTGATGGGAAATGAGGGGTAGAGAAGAGGCTATTTGTCCTAGGGTTTAGATAATTTCTAAGACTATTGTTTCTTAGAGTCTTAACTGCCTTTGGACATTGGAACCCGCCTTAATAGCCTTTGGACATTGAAACCTGCCATAGAGCTTTGGCCAGCATTACCCTCTGCATATTAAAATTCACAGTGAGCAAAGAAAAAGGAAAAAAATCAAGACACATCTCTTCACCTTCCCCAGCCTCCCAAACACACACACATTTCTATATTAACAGACTTCAGCAAACTGTGCTACTTAGACTTGGCCAAGATTTTTAGCAAGCACTTATCTACAGGGCCTGCTTGTATACATTGCCTTTGAGCATCTAGGAACTGAGTGTGGCATTGAGCAAAGGTGTAAGGTAACTTTACCCTCTAGTCAGGTGCCTAATAAAATCATCTTGACAATCTAAATTGAATTTCCTATCTTCCCTTGTGGGCGGTTCAGTATTACTGCCTCATTATTGTCAGAAATCACTGAGTCACTGAGACTCAGCCGGCTCTAGGTGGGACTCTTAGTTCTCCAGTCTGATATTCACACTTGTAGCACTATTCTTTTTTCATGTGCTTCCCTTAGTGAATTCTGTTGCTTCCTAGAATCTCATTGAGTTTCTGCTCTGCTCTTTTTGGAGGTTCTTTCCAGCTTTAAAATTCTAGCTTATGAGAAAAAGGCTAAGAAAGTCATATAATGATTTATCCAGCGCTTGTCACACTCTCATAGTTACCTCATACTAGGATATAAATATGGTCCTCAGTTTGGACTTTCTTGACTCAGGTACCCCAGATTTGTAGTAATCTGATTTCAGTATTGTTTCTTATTGAATTGTGTAAGTCCTGGACATCATTTAAGCAAAAGACAGGTATGAAAGAACTCAGAAATGTATTGGTTTCATGAGAACAGTTATGGGGAGCAATGGAGACCTGAGCTCTTGACATCTTTTCTCTTTGAGAAGTAATGGGGCATTGTAAAAGGGTGTAGCTTTGGAGTTAAAGAGACTTAAATTCAAATCCAAGGCCTGCAATTTACTAACTTTAATGAACTTAAGCATGTCACTTAAACCTTTCTAATTCACATCTATAAAAATGGGCCAATAATACTTATCTCACAAAATTGTGTAGAGCTGTAGTTTTCAACCCCCAGGCCATGGATGGGTACTGGTTCGTGGCCTGTTAGTAACCAGGCCGCACAGCAGGAGGTGAGCAGTGGGCAAGCCAGCGAAGCTTCATCTGTATTTATAGCTCCCTATCACTTGCATTGCTGTATAAGTTCCACCTCCTGTCAGATCAGCAGGGGGAATTAGATTCCCATAGAAGGGCAAATCCTACCGTAAACTGCACGTGCCAGGGATCTAGGTTGTGCGCTCCTTAGATAATTTAATGCTTGATGATCTGAGGTGGTGATGCTAGGGCTGGGGAGTAGGTGCAAATGCAGATTATCATTAGCAGAGAGGTTTGACTGCACAATAAAGGTAATGTGCTTGAATCATCCAAAATCACCCCCTTTCCCCTCCGCCCCCCACTCCATGGATTAAAATTGTCTTCCATGAAACCAGTCCCTGGTACCAAAAAAGTTGGGGACTACTGTTGTAGAGGATCAAATGAGATTATAATAAGATTATCTATGTAAAGCATATACCATTGAGCCAAAACTTCATTCTCAATAAATAGTCATAACTTTCCTGAGCCTGAGCTCAGCCTTAGATGTTCTTCTTTTGAACTTTCTTTGTATACTGTTAGAGTACCTCTTAGAGTGTTCACATCCTTCTGTATCTGTGTATTTACCAGACAGAGATCCTCACGACTGGAGATATTATCTTATCTTTTCATGTGCAGTGCCTAGAAGAGTACCTGGTACATTGTTGGTACTCAATTTATGTTTGTTAAAATAAGTCCTGCTTCGCAAAAGAAGCATTCGACAAAATCCAGCACCCTTTTATGATAAGAACACTTAAAAAATAGGCATAGATGGGACTTACCTAAAAATGATAAAAGCCATATATGACATACCCACAGCCAACATCATACTGAATGGGGAAAAATTGAAAGCATTCCCACTGAGAACTGGAACCAGACAAGGTTGCCCTCTATCCACCACTTATATTCAATATAGTGCTAGAAGGCCTAGCCAGAGCAATCAGACAAAAGAAGGAAATCAAGGGCATCCAAATGGGAACAGAAGAAGTCAAACTATCACTCTTTGCTGATTAAATGATCATGTATCTAGAAAACCCCAAAGATTCTGCCATGAGACTACTGGAATTGATAAACAAATTCAGCAAAGTCTCAGGGTACAAAATCAATGTACAGAAATCAGTAGCATTCCTATGCACCAACAACAGTCAAACTAAGAACAAAGTCAAAGACTCAGTACCCTTCACAACAGCTACAAAGAAAAGAAAATACCTAGGAATATATTTAACTAAGGAGGTGAAAGACCTCTACAGGAAGAACTAAAATGCTATCTGTTCTCTGCCCAGTTAACAACTCACAGTGTGACCTGGACTAGTTTTCACCTTGACTCATTTGGATTTTTCTTGTCTTTCTCAGCTACTATTCCAAAAAAGAAAGTCTGTTCAGAAGTTTGGCCTCGCCTCTGATAAGTACCTAACTGAGAGACAGAATCAATGAGAATTTTTAAAAATGAACAGCTATGGCATCTTGAGGATTGTGAGCCAATAAGCCGTCTCTATTACTTGTCTACCTTGTGATTTTCAGCAAGTTGCTTATCCTTTCTATGTCTTGGTCCTCCCCACTCCACTCCCTCTCACAATGAAATCAGAATTATATAACAATTTTAGTCCTATTAAACCATAGGAATGTTCTGAAGTAACAAAGAAGTATAGCAGAGGCAGCTTTTGAACTTTGTCAAAGCCCTAGTTAAAAGTCACATAGATAAATGTCATACAGGAAGCAAAAAAAAAGTATTCTGTCATAGTAGCTTGTTTAGTATAACCTGATTCAAAATATCTTCCCTTGTCATATCCTCTCTGACTTGTACACATATTTGTATAATAACCAGTAGTCACATTCACAAGGATGGAAAAACATGCACCACATGTACTTGCCATCAAATTGGTACTAACTGACCAACACCAAGGTGTTCACATGGTAGTAATACTCATTGGGTCCCAGTCGGGGGTGGGTGGGGTAATAAACCCACAACTAATGGAAGAGGAATGCACTGTATAGGGGAGGGACACACTTGTAGCCCTGGCTTGGGAGGGACAAATGCATTACATGTAACCAAAATGTTTGTACCCCGATAATATCCTGAATAAACAACAATAAAAATAAGTAAATAACAATTTTAGTTCACTTATGTAGTTTATAAGGCATTACATCAACAATTATACTAGCTTAGTTCCCCTGTTCTGATAAATACTGTAAAGAAATAACTCTATGTTTGAGATCAAAGCATCATTAACAATGAGTTGACTTGCTTTTGATTGAATTAGCCATAATATTTATCAGTATGTTCTATTTAGCAAATAGCTAACACTTTCTTGTTCCACCAGTTTAACATTTAAATGATCCAAAATGTAATGTCTGGTCTGTCCCTTGAAACGACTTCTCATCTCTATTTTACAAAGACAGCATTTGTATGAATAAATCAAGAATGTGATCATTAATGAGGGTGAGCTTCTAGGGCATGAGTTATAGGACACATTGTTATATTTAAAAAAAGTACAAAAGAGTAGCTATAGTATGCTACCCTTCAAGTGAGAAAGAGGAAGATATAAGAAAATGTACATGTATCTGCTCATTTGTGCAAAAGAAATAAAATAACTATAAACCAGAAAGTAGGCTAGTTACCTACAAGGTATGGATGGGAAAGATGTAGAAAGCAGTCAGAAGAAGGGCAACAGGTTACTTGGGGTGAGGAGGGAATGATACTTCTCTCAGTATACTTTTTTTGTACAGCTTTGACTCTCAGAGCTACAATATTGTTGCACATACCCAAAAATTAGTAATTAAAGTCAGCCAGAATGAGGGAGTATCCAAAATGGAACACAAGCAGTGATAAATGAACCTAATTGAATTACAAAATAATATAACCACACTGAAAGGGATGAAGAAGAAAAGAACTAACATAAGGAACTTGAGAAACAAAAACAACTATGTACAAACAATATACTCTAATAAGTAAATTTGTTTATTACTGGGGTATGGGTTAGAAATTCTGAGACCACTGTATATTAGGGTTAAACAAATAAGTTGAATACATCATAGATAATGACAACCAGGTTTCTCACTGCCAGAGAAAGAAGTGATAAATAAGGAAAGAGGGAAGAGGCTAGTAGTGCTGGATTGGAATTGAAGACGTCAGTATGAACTCATGATTCTAATATTTATACACAAATAGATACAGAAACAAATATAGATATATGTGTGAGTTAGTCTACATGCATATTTTCCTTAGTTCTGCCCACTGAGAGGGCCTGGATACAATAATACCCTGGTAGAAATGAGCATGTTAAGTGCTGAGATCTTGGTTTCTAAATGCCATTCTCCAATAAAAGGAACCAGGGCACGTTAGAGAAGTGATTGATTCCAGGACTGGAGCAGGGAAAGGTACAAAATGAACTTGGAACATCTTGTAGGGCCAGAAAGTAAGGAAATGTCCAACAAAAGATAGGGGCAAGTCGAAAATACACAGGAGAGCCAATGTAAATGAGTTCCTTGCCAAATCTGGGACAATTTGAACAGCAAAACAACAGGCATAGTATGAATGTAAGCAATTGAAAAAATGAGAACCAATAAGCCCATACCAGTAATAAATAGATAAATATATTAATAGGGGAGAAGGGAGAGCACTTGCTTACAGTAGAATGAGTAACAATTGATAAATGTGGAGGGAAAGATGGTTTTGGAATGTCATCAGTTTGCCATCATCATATTAAAGACTGAGGCAAGAATCCTCACTGGATATTAAATATAAGAGGAAATTTTAATCAGGCAGAATATATTTGCATGGTCTTAAATTTTCTCCCAAATTGGTTACTAGTTGCAAGGAAAAAATAATAACAAGACAGTGGGGAAATCAAACAATATGTTGACCAAGTGATCAAAATTAGTATCACCAGTAAGAAGCAAACGAACGTTGTATGCCTGAGATGATATACTGAGGACACAGCATCACTTATATGTAATAATATTCTGGTCAGGAATGTATGTCTTTTTTTTTTTTTTTTTTTTGAGATAAGAGTCTCACTTTGTTGACCAGGCTAGAGTGAGTACCGTGGCATCAACCTAGCTCACAGCAACCTCAATCTCCTGGGCTCAAGCGATCCTACTGCCGCAGCCTCCCCAGTAGCTGGGACTACAGGCATGCGCCACCATGCCCGACTAATTTTTTGTATATATATTTTTAGTTGGTCAATTAATTCCTTTCTATTTTTAGTAGAGACAGGGTCTCGCTCAGGCTGGTTTCTAACTCCTGACCTTGAGCAATCTGACCGCCTCGGCCTCCCAGAGTGCTAGGATTACAGGCGTGAGCCACCACGCCCAGCCTGGAATGTATGTCTTGAATTTTATAAGAAAGTATTGGACAAAACCAAACTCAGGGAAAAAAGAAGTCAGGGGAACTATATTCTTTACAAATGTCACTATCATATGAAAAAAAGAAAGGCTGTGGAAATATTAAAGATTAAAGGAGACTAAAGGGACATGACAACAAAATGTAATTCCTGATCTGAAACTATATTATATAGTGGACCGAAAAAAAAGGGGGGGGCTATAGAGGACATTTTTGGGTCAATTTACAAAATTAGAATATGAATAATATCAATATTAAGTTAACTAAAGTGGAAAATTGCTGTGATTATGTAAGAAAATGTCTCTAATTCTTAGAACACCAGAGAATTTGGGGATAAAGTGCCATGATATATGCAGTTTACTCTCAAGAGACTCAGAAAAGAAATAGTGTGTGTGTGTGTGCATATGTATATAAAAAGAAAAAGAGAGAATGCAAATGAGGGAGCATGTAGTACTCATATTAATACTCATATTAATAATGAGTAAAGTAAAGTACTCATATTAATAATGGATGGAACTAGGTGGAAGGTATATGGTATTCTTTATACTATGTTTATTCTTTCAACTTTCTGATAAGTTTGAAATTATTTCCAAATGGAAGGTTAAAAACAATCATTAGGGATCATTAACAATGACTGAGGGTTCTACTCCTTCGTAGAGAATTTACTGTGATCGAACAAGGTTGTTGTATATGGAGAACCAGGCTAGAAGGGCCTGATTGATCTTTGAAAGCCATGGTCTGGAAATCCAAGTACTGTATGAATAAATAGGCCTGCTGGTTTTCTTGGCCTTTCATTCTAACACTGTTATGTAGAATCCAGTAGAACTGTGCCTCTAGGCAGCTAACTTAGTTAAGTACCCTCAGATTCTGCTCTATGTTCATCTCACAGGAGGCCACAGACCTAAGTTTAGGCTACTCTAAAATACTGTGAAGTGACACAAACCCAGAGTGTAATCTATAGGCTCATAGTGGTTGAACTTAAGAGAGTTACATCGTTTCTATGCTTAAAATGGAATAAATTAGGTAGCTTGTCATTCCAGAGCTTTTAGGCTCAGCACTGGCATTGAGAGACTTTGGCAAGAAGATAAAAAAAGAAACCCTTAGAGCTAAGCAATGAACTTCCTTCTACTGTTTATTAGTGATTTACCCAGGTGTCGTTAACCAGAAAGACATGGCATTCTTAGCAATAAATCAGAAAACACTGATACTATTAATTCCATCACAGAATTTAGGAATTTTATAAAAAGATAAGGTAGTCTTATTACATGTATGTATATGTCCATATCTGAAAAGTAGTATCTAAAATAGCTTTAAGAAATGCAGGTTTTCTGGTTTTTCCAATTAGACTTTTTGGTATTCGTTCACTTTTCCTTTATTAGCTCCCCAGTAGGCAAACAGTAAAAGACTCCACAAGATTTTTTTTTTTAATTTATGAAAAAAAAATTTAATTGAGAAATTGCTATCCTTTTTCATAGTTTTTTGCCATGGTATTTGAGGTAAAAGCATAATCAAACCTGTACAAAACATAATCAAACCTTCCAGTACTAACGCATAGTACTGGAAGAATTCCGAAAACAATGGGCACTCCAAGTGACCATCTCTAGGAGCAAGTAAAGAGGAGCTATCTTGAGTGGTCTTTGGACACAATAGGACAGAAATATCAAAGTTAGAGCAGAAAGTCAGGGAAAATTAACTTCTAAAGGAGAACTCTGTGATGACTTGGGTCAGCAGAAGCAAGTGGTGGAAGCCTTTTTACTTGCCAACAAAAACAGGCATGACCTAAAGGAGGCCTGAGAGGGCCCTTTGGGACCACACTGGCCCAGACCAACCAGCATGTCTGTCTCTCTCCCTCCCTCTGTCTCTCATCTTTAACATCCCTTTCTTGGCTGAGGGTATAGGGGCTTTTCTTGGTTTTAGGTTTGGGACTTCAGCCAATTCCCATCTTGCTTGAGGAAGTTCATAACAGCTATTCTTTTTTTTTTTTTTTTTTTTTTTTATATTTCAGCATATTATGGGGGTACAAATTTTAAGGTTTCAATAAATGCCCTTCCCCCCCTACCCACACAAGTCTGAGTTTCCAGCATGACCATCCCCCAGATGGTGCACATCTCACTCATTATGTATGTATATACCCGCCTTCCTCCCCCCTCCCCCCTGCCCAATACCCTATTACTGTAGTACCTATGTGTCCACTTAGGTGCTGCTCAGTTAATACCAGTTTGCTGGTGAATATATGTGGTGCTTGTTTTTCCATTCTTGGGATACTTCACTTAGTAGTATGGGTTCCAGCTCTAACCAGGAAAACATAAGATGTGCTATATCACCGTTGTTTCTTAGAGCTGAATAGTACTCCATGG
>VSMD01114439.1:0-26641 GCA_008750895.1 Mirza zaza
TGAGTTGATTTTTGTGAGAGGTGAAAGGTGTGGGTCCTGCTTTAGCCTTCTACAAGTGGCTATCCAGTTTTCCCAGCACCATTTATTGAAAAGAGATTCTTTTCCCCAGCATATGTTTTTGTCTGCTTTGTCAAAGATTAGATGGCTATATGAGGATGGTTTTATATCAGGATTCTCAGATCTGTTCCACTGGTCAATATTCCTATTTTTGTGCCAATACCAGATTGTTTTAATTACTACAGCTTTGTAGTATAGTTTGATATCTGGCATATTAATACCTCCCATTTTGTTTTTGTTGCCTAGAATTGCTCTTGATATTCGGGGTCTTCTTTGGTTCCATACAAAGCGTAAAATTATTTTTTCTATATCTGTGAAGAATGCTGATGGGATTTTAATAGGTATTGCATTGAATCTGCCTCCTAGCCTTTTTAAATAAGCAGGGTTCCTTATACTCTTTTTCAGAGACATTATCCTTGGCCATAGGTAGAACTAGAGGTTGAAAAGAGGGAATACTAGACATTCCATCAAGCTATGCACTGGTCTACACCTGCTAAACAGTGGGTTGAAGAGACAGTGGGAATAGCCATCATGTTTGAATATATTACAGCTGACTAAAGATAAAAGAAGCCATCAGCCAAAACCCTCTACCACCTAGTGTCATCCCAAAGTGGCAAGTTCAGACCAGAAAAAGCTTGGTAAAGGCATTGTCTTTTATACAACCTATTTCAGGAAAACCATTTTGGGCTCACACTTGTCATATACATCTAAAGCACTAAACAGGTTGTCCTTAATCTCCCTTAAGTACTTAAACTATTTGGAAGAAAGTGAAAAAGAACTGTGGCAGAAATTGCTAAGTGCTAAGGTTGAGGACTACTATGTAAACAAAGAGGAAAAGGCAACTGCTTGGGAAGTTGTAAATATTTCAAGGAGATAACACTGGACTTTAGTCTTAAAGAATGAGCACAAGTTCACTAGAAAGGAAAGAGGAACACCTGGGAGAGGAAACTGCAAATACTTTGAGATGAAATTGCTCAGGATGTCCAGACAACAGCGAGCAGTTCAGTGGGGCCCGACCACAGGATGTTGTGCTGGGAGGATCCATCGTCCAATCCATTAAGCTGAGAATTATATATCCCAGAATCCCCTTCGCCGTCAGGTTCCAAATTAGAGCTGATCCAAAGGAGAAACTTGTGCAAGATTTGGATGGCAGAAATGGGGTAGCTGCCATTACTCCTTGCAGGCCTTTCTGGGCAGTCAGGATGATGGGCAGAAGTGCCTAGCCAGTTCTAGCTCATTCTAGTTCTTTTCCACTCTTCGTTCAGCACTTCCTCCTAACTGCTGGCCTTGACGATCAACAGCAGACCCACAGAAGTGACAACTACTCAGAGGAAATAGCTTACCAGCAACCTTTCCACAAACTTCCCCTTCGTGGTCCCCTTTGGCACAGAGCATGCCAGTTGCAGATTCCCCCACAAGCTCTGGTTTGTCTGCACCAGTGCTTCAGGATCAGTCAGTGACTCTTCTCTGATCCTGCAACTCATAGTGGGATATGGAGGTGGCAGGGGTGGTAAGGAAGAGAGAGGAAGAATCCTAAAATCCTCCACTCATCCATAGGTAAATGTTGAATGCTTTTTTGATTACATGCCAAGCATGTTTCTAGGCGCTGGGGATAAAATTGTGAACAAGACAAAGATGTTACGCAAATGTAGCTATAATTCAAGCCAAAAACCAGATAATACAACAAGTAAACCAATAAATACGCTGTTATCAGAGAGTGTTAAGTGCCTATATGATAAGCTCAGTGCAGCTAGAGCTTGATGAGTGAGGGAGGAAGAACCAGGGACACAAATAGGAACAAATCACATAGTACCATGAGGGCCCCAATGAAGAACTCTGGATTTTATTCTAAGCACGCAGAGAAGCTGCTGGGTAATTTAGGTAGGAAATGGTTTAATATTTACAAAAGATAGCTTTGATTGCTGTGTGGAGAATAAACTATAAAAGGGCAAGACTGGAATCCAAGACTAGGTAGGGTCTGCTGCCACAGCAGACCAGAGGACAGGAGCTGGACTTGAGAGGCAGCAGTACAGGCAGAGAAGTGGCTAAACTTGAGATTCATTTGGGAGGTAGAGCTGGCAGCACTTAGTGGGGGACTGGCCCTGCAGAGGTCAGATAAATCAAGGATGATGTGTCACATATTAGGTTGTTTCTTCTCAGCTCCAACTCTACCCTTCTATACTCTGCTTTGGGATGCTGGGGCAGGGACTCTGCACACTCTCAGCACGGCAGCTTTGCCAGCTTGCCCTGGAGGGCAGACTCCAAGGCTGGGGGAAGAAGAAGTGCCTGGCTCCTTGTCCTGTGCTTCCTGCAGGCTTGCTTGTGTTCCCGCAACTGTCACCCCAACCAGGCTTCTCATCCCTGCAGCACTGTCTGTCCTTAGGAGCAGCTGAATATGGCTGGCGGTTTTCCCAACCTTTGGGGAACCAGCTTTATCACAGATCCACCCCACCTCTGCCCGTACCAGGAGATTCCAGCACCGGGGAGCCACGCCTCCTCAGAGGTCTGCCAGTTCCACGAGGCCCCCCTCTAAGCCTCTAAATCTTATTAGTTCTGATTGCCCCAGCTCTCTACAGATGGTAGCTGCTTCTTCCAGTTTTAACTCCATGGTATCTTAAGAGTTTTCTTTTTACTTTTTCCATTATCTATTTAACCACTTTTTACCTAGTTGACAATTCTTTATGTAACATTCTTTGTGTTCAAATAATTCATATGGTTTCTGTCTCCTGACTAGATCCTGAATGCTGAAATTTAGACTTGAGCAAATGTATGAGTGTTTGAATGATTTTCTAAGGGAAGACGGAAGGGGAAACTGCTGAGGAGGAGTGGGAAGAAGCAGATAGGCAGGAGGAGGGAAGAAAATCAAAAGTTCTTAGGACATCGAGAAGAGTGATGGGAAAAATAATGATGCCCAGCTGCATAATAGAAGGGAAGAGAGCAGTTCTTTTGGGGGAGGATTTAGTTTTGGTCGTGCTAATTTAGATACACATTTCCAATAAACGATTAGGAATATAAACTGGAAGTTCAAAAGTAAGAGAGTTAGATATGGGAATAATTTTTTACAGGTTGGCAGCAGATCTACAGAAACTATGCAAGTCAAGGTAATACATAAGCAATGGTCATAATTCTAAGAGATCACACAAATGGGGCAAGAGTAATAAATCAGGTGCCTTCAGGGGACACCAAGTAAGAACTGTACCAAGTAATCTGGTTAAGATAGTGGGGTCCTTAGTAGAAAGGAAAGGTCCTTAGTAGAAAGGATGTATATACATCCTAAGGCATTTAAATCAAATTAAAAAAAAAAGAGTGTCCAAAATAATTCAGAAGTTAGAGAATTCAGTCTTCAGGCCCCAAGCTCACTATCCCTGGAGAAAAGGTAATAACTGAAATCAGAATCCTAGAGAACATTAACATTTAAGGAGAGGACAAAGGAAGAAGAGCAAAGGAGATGGGAATGGAAGGGAAGAAATTCAAGAGTGTTACACTGTAGTAACCATGGCAGAAGACAGCGGCACGGTGAGGGTTGACGTCCGAAATGCTATTGAAGTTCAGTGGGAAGAGGAATGGAGATGACACCACTGGATTAAGCCACTAGTGGGTGAGGCATTAGTGACCTCTGTTTCAGGAGTGTGGTGGCAAAAGCACAATTCAATGAATTCATAAAGGAATAAAGGTGAGACCTAAAGACGGCGAGTTGAGAAGTTTGATGGAAAAGGGAAGAACAGAAATAGGACAATACCATAAAGGGGTGCAAAAGGCCGGAAGTGTGTTTTAGTTTCTATTTTCAGGGAGGGGAATAAAAGAGCCTAAAGGTGAATGAGTGAGGAACTTGGCAGAGCAAGGTCTTAAGTAGGCAGGAAAGGATGAAGTGGGGGTGGTCACGGTTACCCTTATAAAGTTTGGTCTTTCTTGCCTTGAAAAAAGAAAAACAAAAGTAGATTACTCATGTTTGAAAGCAGAGATGTTCGTGCCTGGTGGCATCCATTTTCTGGGAAGTAGGAAGCATCAGCTAAGTATGAGGAAGTTAACGATATGAAACACTTGTTGGAAGAGATGCATAAAGTTGAAATAGGGACAAGTAAAAGGATAGCCAAGTGTGATGAAAAGCTGAACTGAGGTGGAGATAAAAGCAGTTATGCATTTTTCCGCTGACAGTGTTTAGTAGCCAAACAGTAGGAATGGGGAAAGCAGAAGTCTGGATGGATCCAGCAGCTTGCTCTGACACAACACCCAAAGCACACAGGTCAAATGGCCAAGCGGTCCAGGGCAAATACAACAGAAGTGTGTGGCACAGCACACAGTCTGGATGGGAAGAAGAGTTGCCACGGCGTGGGAACAGGAGCCACAGACAAATAACAGGGATTAAAAGAGGGTCCCAGGAGGTCCCAATGATTGTGAAAAGCTTAGAAGGAAAAAAGGTTGAAGCCAGGGGATAGGATTTTTGAATGTAAGGCTTTTTTGCATGGATTAATTCTGAGTAACATGCCTTCGTCTATGACAATAGGATTAGGTCAGTAGAATGAAGAAAAGGGTTACCAAAATCTCTCATAGAACTTTAACACTGAAGAGTTAGGTGTGCATGCTAAAGACACCCAGAACGATGACTAAAGAAGACAACTTTGAAGCAGATGTAAACTGTTCAACAAATGTGAGAGAGTACCTAGGGGTCATAAATGCCACAGTGATGTATAAGATTGGCTAGTAAATAGACATTTCAAAAGATAAAGGCAATCAGACTAAACACTACAGTGGAGAATAAGGAACCTGAAGATTCTGCCTCTTGGCCCTTCTCAGAAGAAGGCAAGAGAAAATGAGTAATAAGGTCATCACAAATCTGAAAAAATCCAAAATTCAAAACACGCTGGTCCCAAGCGTCTTGCATAAGGTATACTCAACCTATAACTATCTGAGGGTTATTTTAATGGAAGCAGAGATTTCCATCATGTCAAGCTAAGCAAAAACATGGTACCTAACACCAGGGAGTTTTCTGGATAAAACATACATACCAGGTCTGAAATCGTGTCCCCACTGACTACAGCAGTGAACTTCATCCACAGCAATTCGAGTAAATCTCCTTGCTTCATAGGCTTTCTCTAATTTTGACATAAACATTTTGCTTTTTGCAATTTTCTCTGGAGTCACGTAAATTAGCTTTAACTCGGAGTTTTTATTCACCATTTCAGCATGAACCCATTTCACATGCTCCTATTACAAAGCAAAATAGACACAATGAGAGTAGAACTAAGTTAGAAGACTGTAATACTTAGTGGTAAATGAAGACATTCATTATTCAAAAGCAATAGCCTTGGGCCCTTCTAGAAGCAGATGTTTAGTTCATTGAAACTGAAACCATGTCTTAGTACTAAACTTCACAGCAGCTGTGTAAAGAGCATTCCAGTTATTTACTAGCATCCAAATTGTTGGTGATAAAAGAATAATCTCACTTGACAAAAAAAGAGAACAAAAAAAATGAACATGAAAAGATACTATAATAAAAAGCATTTATTCCATGTAGGCATAATTCCAAATTGTTCATAAATTCTAAAATTTGAACTAAATGTTATAGTAATAAAGATAGGTTTTATTAATTTTAACATTATATATAATCACTTTATAAATCTGGGAACACAATTTGTCCCTTATCTATTTTAATGATGCTATCAAATCTACTTATAATCTCTTTACTTAAATGCAAACATCATGGAATTTTATAAAGTATTCATTAAATTAAAATTTTCTAATATAAAATATATATATTTATGTATATAATACAAATAAATCTTAAGTGAAAAGTTATTAGGTACTTAGTGCTCCGATATAATTCTATGCAATATTTAGCACATTAGATATCATTTTGTTCTCTCTAACCTAATTAGGATCAAAAAAGTATAAAAACACGATGGTGAGTAGGATAGAGACAATCAAAACTACTTTCCTCGTCCCAGCAAAGCAGCAGTCTGTTAACTCCTGGAGATACTCTAGGATCCAAATGTCCATTTTTCTCTCTCCAACTTTTCAAGCAGTAGTGGTATGGCATGAAATTATAATTATCTGCAACTTTATAAGCTACTTTCTATCACTATAACTTACTTTTTCAGTTTCAAGAAAGTCCATTATTAGAAGGCAATTTTCTCCACAGGATACATTCCATTGAATGAGACAGCAGTTATAATAGGATGACACAGAGCCAAAATAAAACAAAATATATGGGAAAACTAAAGGAACCGGGACTTTTTACAGATACGGCTGATTTCAGGTCTGGGCAGAAAATTTACAAAATGAACATAGATTATCTTATTGTAAAAGAAAGCAAGGAGTCAAAAGATTCAGGGGCCAACTTAAAGAGGCTCTAGCTGACCAAAGATAAGCATATTTCAGCATAAAAAAATAACTATGGACTAAAATACCTCAAATATGTTAAAACTAGTAAGTTTATAATGAAACTTAAAGGAAAAAAAAAAAACTTAATAACCACTTTTGGAGAATGCTAGAAAACCAACTCTTTCTGAAAACTGGTAAAGAAAGGAAAAATATCAAGCATTTTCATTCTGCAAAAAGTTAATGAGGAAAAAGTCTTTGTAGAAAAAGTCTAGCTAATATATGAAGAAGGGGATGAATTAGAGATCACCACTTTCTATCTCCCTAATGAAATATTGGTTCTCAGGTTGGCAATAACCATCAGTGGCTGCTGAAGCCATTAGGTGCCAAGCTGGTAATTATGGATCAGGCAGACATCACCCAAACCTACTGGTCAAGCTTAACATCACAAAAAGATAACCAGGTATCACGTACCTCCTGAGTGATACCACAGGAAGTATTCTCCTGCCAAAAAAAAGAAAAAGTCCAGATACAATCAAACCCTCAGATCTAACTAAAAGGAACAAGTTAAACAACACCACAAGGATGCAAGCAGGAAAATCCAGAATGTAGGAAGCTACTGGACAATTAACCTGGTTTCTTTAACAAATAATTTGCATGAGAAACAAAACAGAGATAAGGGGAATCTACGATTATATCAACCAAATATAATATAATGCATGAATATAATCTGGACCATGACTTTTTTAAAAACAAAAAATGATGAGAGAAATTAGAATATTTTTGATTTGATGATTTTAAGGAATTGATATTAGTTTTTTTAGATGTGATGATGGCATTGTACTTATCTTTTTTTTTAAGTTAGAAATACATGCTAAAGAATTTATAATTAAAATATGATATCTGGGATTTGTTCCAAGTAAATAAACCCAGGAGGAGAGGGTAGGAAAAATTGGAGTTGAAAAAAGATTAGCCAAATGTTGATACTGGTACATGGCAGATAATAGGTAGATGTCAATTTTTACACTATTCTTTCTACTTTTGTATACTTTTGAATATTTCAATAATATGCTTTTTAAAAAAGAATAGCTAAGTTATGCTTTACTCTACACATAAGAATAAGACAGTCCATTCCTAAACAGAAGAAAATACACAATATGGTATCTTCTTAGTAATCAATTTTTTTGTATTTGATTATATATTGCATAATTAGAAATCTTCCTCCTATTTTAGAATGGATAACCCAAAACAGATCAGCAAATGTTTTCTGTAAAGTGCCAGATAGAAAATAGTAGGTTTTGTGGGTTAGAAGGGTCTCTATCACAACTGCTCAACTCTGCCTTTAGAGTGTAAAAGCAGCCATAGACACGATGTAAATGAATGGACATGGCTGTGTTCCAATAAAATCATATTTATGGACACTAAAATTTGAATTTCAAATAATTTTCACATTTTACAAAACATTATTCTTTTTTGATTTTTTTAAAATCATTTAAAAATATAAAAACCATTCTTGGTTCATAGGACATACAAAAATAGGCAGTCAGCCAGAACTAGCTCATAAGCGGCAATTTGCAACTCCTGATATAAACAGTTAACAGCTTATAATTTAAAAGCAACTCAACTTCAGGCAAGGCTCCTACTTCAGCGAAGAGTTTAAATTTAAAAATTTAAAAAAAAAAAAAAAAAGCTTCAGAAGCATACCTTAGAACTAGAAGCATTTAACATGGTAGCTGAAATTCCCAGTTGTTTTAAAACCATTAGTTGGTCTTCCATAAGAGAAATCAATGGGCAAATGACAAGTGTAAAACCTAAAAAAGAAAAACATTGACTTTAAACTTTACACCACCACCAGAATAAGTTGTGACCATTCATCTTTTTTCCTGTAACTTGTGGGTACCATCTGTCAATTCAGACTAATTTTCAATGCAGCTGTAGCAATATACCACCTTCTTCTTAGGGAGGTGCTCTCTTAGTAAGGGAGAGAGATATGAATAAATGACCATACAAGGTGAGTATATGCCAAATAAGCAAACATAAGACAAACAGGAATCTCTACCCTTATTCAGTCCTATAAAAATACAGATTTTAACATGTTGAATGTTTAATTTCCTATCATTTTTAAACATAAGTATTGGTAATCTCAGTAAAATTCTATAAATCAGGTCAAATACCAAACAGTTACATTGGAGAAAAAATTACTCCAAAGCTTTTCAAAGAAAACAGAGCAATTTGAATAATTAAATAGTGACAGTTGCATGAGTATTCTTCCACTTTGTTTACCAGATTTATTCTGAGTACAAATCAGTGAACAGTTTATTGGCTGAATAAAGTTGTAGTAATATGACCCCTTACTTATAACTGAAATTGTTCACAGCTATAAGAGTGATTCTACATTGTTAAAATTATATGGCTTTACATTTCTGCAGTTCACTTCTTACAATAACCTCTGGCAAAGGGAAGACATGTTTTAAACAGATACTCAAATAAAGACCTTATCAGGGATTTTGCCTTCTTGGTTATTCTCTCTCCTGTATTTTCACCTTCGTCCTCGTTACTGGCACCTACCCACTACATTTAAACATGGCCAAGTCTCTCTCACCTTTGAAAAAACCTTAGATACCAGCTATGATCTGAATGTTGTTGTCCCCCTGAAGTCTTTATGTTGAAACCTAATACCCAGTGTGATAGTATTTGGGAAGTGATTAAGTCATGAATGGGATCGGTGCCCTCATAAAAGCAGTTGAAGAGCATGCCCTTGCCCCTTTCCACCATGTGAGGATGCAGCAGGAAGGCAAGGCACCTATTAGGAACTGGTCTCTCTAGACACCAAATCTTCTGGCAACTTGATCTTGGACTTCCCAGCTTCCAAAACTGTGAGCAATAAATTATTCAGTATGTTTTGTTACGGTAGCCTAAATAAATGGACTGAGACAACACCTAATTTATGGCCCCCTTTCTTCTTCCTTTCATAGCCCATTCTTTTTCAAAAAGCATCCTGTACTCACCAGTACCACGTCCTCAACTCCTAATCACTTCCAAACTATTTGCTATTTGGTTTCCTTCCATACAACCATCTCAATGATACTGTCCTAGCCAAGATGAGTCCCTTGTCACTAAACCCAATGAAACTTTTTTAAGTCCTTATTTTATTTGAACTTTCACCAACAGACATCACTATTAACCACTCCCTCCTTCAAACACTCCCTTCCATGGACTTCTAGTAACACCATACTCTCCTGATTATCCTCCTACATGTTGCTGTTCCTTCTTAGCCTTCTCTGTAAGCCCCTTTCTCTATCTCTAAACTCTTGGAGTTCTGGTTTCTGTTCTAGGCCCTCTTCTCTTTTCATGCTGCTCTGGATTTTAAAATTCACTCCATGCCTTCAGTGGCCATCTCTGCAATAGCGGCCTCCAATTCAGATCTCCCACACCCAAGCTTTAGACCCAAACATCCTCCTACTCACAGGACAATTCCACCTGGATGTCCTACAGGCACTGTAAATTCAGTATGTCCCAAATGGAATTCATCGCCTGCCTTCTCTCTCCATTCCCAAATAAGTTCATCCTCCAGCATACCTTATTTCGGTGAACCATCTCATCATTTGTCCAAGCCTGAAATTCAGCCATCATTCTTGACTCTTCCTTCTCCCTTCCCTCACATCCAATCAATACCAACTCCCATTCAAACTATCTTCTAAATATTTCCTCCAATTGCTGGGATTATCCTTCTGGCCCACAAAACAACAAGTCTCTAACCTGTATAAAAACCTTCAATGGCTTCCCACAAATCTAAGGAAAAGTTTTTTAAATAAGACACTTTCCACAAATCTACTGCCACAGAGGAACTCCTCCAGGTTACTGAATGTACCGTATCAAAAATGGTCTCTTGCTTTTGGATCTCACACATGCTGCTCCCCTGCACGAACACTCTTCTTCCCTGTCCCTTCTGCCTACTTATACTGTAACTGTTAGCTCAAATGTCACTTCCTCAGGACAGCATTCCCTGACAGCCCGTAGAACAGATCTTGTACTGACTTAATTCCCTATTATTTAATAAAACTTTTATTGTAAAACCCTTATTACAATTGCTTGCAATTACCTGTATTCCCTAGACCAGGAGTCAACAAACTAAGTGCTGGCGGCCTGTTTTTGTAAATTAAGGTTTTACAGAACACAGCCACACCCATTTGTTTACATACTGGCTGTGGCTGCTTTCATCCTGCAAGGGCAGAATTGAATGGTTGTCACAGAGACCATATGGACCACAAGTCTGTATTATTTACCATCTAGCTTTTTAAGAAAAAGTTTGCTGTCTAGCCAGAGCAACGGCAAGACACCATCTCTACAAAAAGTAGAAAAATTAGCTAGGCATGCTGACACATGCTTGTAGTCCCAGCTACTCTTCAGGCTGAGGCAGGGGGATCACTTGAACCCAGGAGTTTGAGGTTCCAGTGAGCTGTGATGATGCCACTGCTCTCTAGCCCAGGCAACTGAGTGAGACCCTGTCTCAGAAAAAAAAGGAAAAGTTAGCTGACCCCTGCTCTACACCCTTGCTACTCTCCAAGCAGCAGCATCAGTACCACCAGGGAACTTGTCAGAAATGCAAGATCTTGGGTCTCACATTAAATCAGAATCTACAAGTTAATCAGATCCCAGGGTGATTTTTGTGTACATTGAAGTTTGAGAAATCACTGTTCTATACCATGAAGTCTGTGAAAACTAGGCCCGTGCCCACTTTGCTCACTACTGTATCTCCCAGCCCTAGAATCACGGCAGACACTTAATAAAGATCTGGGACTAGAATTCAAGTCTACTGATTCCTTTTGTAGCGCTTTTTCTCCTACATCTTTTGAGGGGTTTTCTCCATTTTATTTTTAGTTCTAGTGTTCTATAGCACTGTAGGGTGAACATGGTTAACAAAAAATTTAGTGTATAATTTCAAAAAGCTAGAAGAGAGAATTCTGAATGTTCACTACAACATGTTTTTTAATTATGTTTCAGGAACCAGATAAAAGGATTACTCTCAGAAGTCTATAAATTCCCTCTCTAAGTGAAGCTTTAAATGCTTATTAAAGAAGAAGAAATAAAACAAAAATACACTTGATTTTTATATATGTATGGTTAGATATCATTTTTTAAAAGAATTAAAAATATATTATGAGAAATCACTTCTGCAATTTTAAATTAATCTTTGTTAATACATACCATCTGAACACACAGCTGGTAACTGGTAGCATAAGCTCTTTCCACCACCTGTAGGCATAACGAGAAACACCTCCTTTCCAGCCATTGTGGCATTAATAGTTTCAAGCTGAAGCAGTCTAAACTTCTGCAGTTTAAAGACATTTTGCAGAACATTTTTCACTTTACCAGACCACGGAAAATCTAGAAAGAGAAAAATAAGCTAAAAATACTAGAACTATTAGGATTATAAATGAGACACAAACTTGAATGGCTGCTTTTATAATAGACAAGAATCGGACAAATATGTATAAGACTTTAAGATTTTTTTTTTCTTTTCTGAGAAAGAGTCTCACTCTGTTACCCAGGCTAGAGTGCTGTAGCATCAGCCTAGCTCACAGCAACCTCGAACTCCTGGGCTCAAGTGATCCTCCTGGCTCAGCTTCCTAAGTAGCTGGGACTATAGGTGCTCACCACAATGCCTGGCTAATTTTTCAATTCTATTTTTAGTTGCCCAACTATTTTTTTTGATTTTCAGTAGAGACTGGGTCTCACTCTTGCTGAGGCTGGTCTCAAACTCCTGACCTCAAGCAATCCTCCTGCCTTGGCCTCCCAGAGTGCTAGGATTACAGGCATGAGCTACCGAGCCCAGCCTAAGACTTTAAATACTTAGAGACCATTGAACTCTTATAATAATTGTGAGATTAGTTTAACTCGCTAAGCTAAACAAACCAAAAACAAATGATATATTGTAACAAATGGTACATCAGAAAAAATGTCAACATTTGCCAGTAGAGAATTAACCCACACAGAAGAGGAAGGTGTTTGATCAGGTATTTGAAAGAAAGCTTGAATGTTGATCAGAGAAGTCACAGTATAAAAACACTCAAATATCATGAACAAAGGTAAAATCTGGAATTTTTGGTGTAAATATCTTGTTTAAAAGTTAATCACTGGAAAACAAGGTCCATAAAAACACTACAATTCTTTCTATTATAATTAATGATAAACATGATGCTTGGCAAGATCTGAATCATGAAAGATTTGTTCACTTGGGGAGGAAAATGAACTAGATTTTGGCTAGAAGTTTGAATAATTTTTTTCCTTCCTTCTCTTTTGTTAAAACTTAGAAAATTTAGTTAAATTAAATATATTCTTTCCTAAGCATTGATCAATGTTACTAGAATCACATTTGGAAAAAAATAAAGCTTCTGAATAATAAAAGCATAATTTAAAAAGACTCCATACAGAATGTGAAGAAGGAATGGTCTGCCTCCAAGTTTCCCATTCCAGTGAAGGAATGGCCAGTTTCACCCCTGAGCCCACTGGAGAAAGCACTGGCCTATGCAGAATCATTTCACTCTGGTTTTAAAAAAACAAGAAGAAACAAAACTAGCAAAGAAAATAAAAAGGGCAAACCTTCTTTATTCCAAGCAGCAGGTGAGGAATCACAGTTGTCACTTGCCCCAGCATCAGAACTCTCGAAACACTGCTGGATTTTCTTTGTCAGGACTGTTCTTTTCTGAATAAGCTCTTGTTGCCTTTCCTGAAGTTCTTGAATTTGAATCTCTACTGCATGTAGCTCGTTGTTTACAGAATCTAGTTCCTCAGTTAGAGCTGTGGGGTGCGGGGAGAGATACAATAATCAGAGTTAATCACAATTTTAGGTTTCCTGATTGATTTTTGGATGTTTCTCACCATCTAAATTACAGACAAACTTAAAGTAGTACAGCAGAGTGGCTAAGAGCATATGTTTTGGAGTTACACAGACCTTGGTTAAATCTTAGGTCCTCCTCTTACCTGCTAAGTGATCTCAGGCAAGATACTTACCTGCACCTTAACTTCCCCATCTGTAAAATGGAGATAATGCCTAACCTTCAAAGTATTGTTATAAGGAATTAGTGAGATAACAATTAAAAGTTCTTGGTACACATTTAATAAATGATAGTTATCACTTTTCCTATGTTTCAGAAAAGTTGTCCAACAATCTCCTAAGTCATTTAAATAAAGTTACCAGGCTTTGAAGCAAAAAGAAGCTAATCCCCTAATTACTTAGTCATTACTTCATTAAACATTTGTATGTGGGCACATATGATGATATAAGGAGTTGGTAATTATAAACAAGATGATGCAACAAGTAAAAAGAAAATCAAGTATACTATTGGAATTGGCATTACAGCTCCACTGTAACTAATTTATAAAGAAGCCTCAATGTGTAATTCTAATCAATCCAAGTATTAAAGTATAAAGGTGGAAGCTAGAAAACTTTTAAATGCATCCTTGGTACTTTCTAATATATCTGTGTATAGGTTTAATTTCTCTTCATGAGGTGAAATGTGGTTATGACTTAAAACAGGATGTTGTGGTGGCTTTTTATTGTACCAACTGCCAGAATTCCCTTCCTTGCATGATTCTGGGTTAGGTTTGCCCACAGGTGAACTCTGCATGAGATTTGAAAGGTGGAAATAAAACAGCAGCATTAAAATTGTTGGTGTAGGTTGGGCGCGGTGGCTCAGGCCTGTAATCCTAGCACTCTGGGAGGCTGAGGCGGGTGGATCGCTTGAGGTCAGGAGTTCGAGACCAGCCTGAGCAAGAGCGAGACCCTGTCTCGACTAAAAAAATAGAAAGAAATTAGCTGGACAACTAAAAATATATAGAAAAATTAGCTGGGCATGGTGGCGCATGCCTGTAGTCCCAGCTACAGGAGGGACTGAGACAGAAGGATCGCTTGAGCCCAGGAGTTTGAGGTTGCTATGAGCTAGGCTGATACCACAGCACTCTAGCCCAGGCAACAGAGTGAGACTCTGTCTTAAAAAGAGAGAAATTGCTGATGTAGGGTCAAGTGTTTCTGCAGCTCACTCACATCATCAGGGATCTGCTAGTTCACTTTGTTGGTGTGGGGCAGAAGCCAGTTCCTCCAGCTCCTGCTAAACCTCCTGGGGCAGCAACTTGGCCCACAGCTGCTTTGGCTTCTCTGACTCCTTGGTTAGGTTTGGGAGCAACTTTCTGTGATAAGTGCACCAACTCTTTGGCACGGCACCAGCATCCTGGAAGTCAGAGCCCTGGCGTGATAAGACACTGACACAAGTCTCAGTGAGGGACAGATGGGTTCCACTTTGTCCTTGTGAGTTCCAGCTTGTCCTCGCAGGTCCCAGCTCATCCTTATCTTCCCATACTTCACACTCATCTTCCTTCCTTCCTACTGGCACTGTTGACTACAGGACCAGAAGCTGACGCAGGCAGGGACAGCTGCTTAACCAACTCCCATGATCACATAAGGACTAATCCCTATAATAAATCTCTTATCGTACTCATAATGGTTCTGCTTGTCTGACTGAACCCTAACCAATACAGAATTCTGATCCAGAGGAACAGAAATTTAATGGGTTCTCTGAATCGCTAGGCCACTTGGAATTGGTTCTCTGATCTGATTAAGTTCAAAGGCATTAATAACCCTGCTTCCACAGGTAAAGGGGACATAGTTATTTCATGGCATGCAGTGCAATTCGAAAAAATTATTCGAATCATAACTCATAGACACAGTAAACAAGTAATTAGAGAAAGCAAGGCTGTGGGTGACTAAAAGTTTGTTGTTATAAAACATTTCAGTGAGAATGATGAGAATAATGGCCTCTGAGTATGCAGAAAACTTGGGGAGGAGAAATGCAGGCTCTGCATTAAGGGACCTCGAACTTTCTAGGGTTGTTCTAAAAGAACCTTATCTCCTATAGCTAACAAGGCCGGTATTTCTGAAAACCAAGCCTACGCCTAAATACCGCAGGTGGCTGAATTCCAGTGCAAACTGAATTCTTAACCTTGCGGGGATTCTAATGCTAAAGGTAGAGCGCTGATAAGGAAGGAGTGAAACTCTGAAATTAGGATGGGAACATAAGAATAGATTCCAATGGAACAAGGAACCTTGAACCACAAAATACTGCCAAGAACTTTTCATCCGGTGTCCCCTTTCTAAGACAAACTCCTGCTGCATGAAATACCTATAAGGGTCCTTTTGTTGCCTTTCATGGATTGCTAATTCTAAGACTCTGCTCCCACCACCCTTTCAGTGCTTCCAAATCCAGGAAGCCCTAGAGGATGAAGTACAAAAGCGTGAGAAGACATGATACACATCAAAAGAGTTGCATCTGCCAATATATATAAACAGAAACTAGGGAATATATGTGGGAATAGATCCTAACGGTATTGAATCAGCGTAGATAGAATATATTGAATTAAGCTACATTTGTTGATATCAGCTCACTAAGAAATTCTGGATTTAATGTACTAGACATAGCAGCCAGAAATGGCTCTAAGAATTTGCTTGGTTGGTTGCCTAAAACCTGGCCTCAAAGACGCATATCAGAAAATTGGGATGGACCAGGCGCAGTGGCTCACGCCTGTAATCCTAGCACTCTGGGAGGCCGAGGAGGGAGGATTACTCAAGGTCAGGAGTTCAAGACCAACCTGAGCAAGAGCGAGACCCCGTCTCTACTAAAAATAGAAACAAATTAATTGGCCAACTAAAAATATTTAGAAAAAATTAGCCGGCCATGGTGGCACATGCCTGTAGTCCCAGCTACTCGGGAGGGGAGGCTGAGGCAGAAGGATTGCTTGAGTCCAGGAGTTTGAGGTTGCTGTGAACTAGGCTGATGCCATGGCACTCTAGCCCAGGCAACAGAGTGAGACTCTGTCTTAAAAAAAAAAAAGAAAAGAAAAAAGAAAATTGGGATGGAATGACACAAGTATAGATTCCAATGAAAGTGAAGTGCTGGAACTCCCTGAGTATACTCTAAAGGAAGGTATCCAGAAGCTTAGGAAGATGGGAGTGTTAGAGTGGAACATCAGTTGGATTGATCATCCACTTCCTTGCTGTCCTTCAGGAGGGCACTCCCTTCACCAAGACTGAGAAATACTGTCATGAGGAGAGTCCTAGCATCCCTGAAGAGCTCTGGGGCGACTCTTTCTGGTAGCAAAGAATGACAGTGGGAAATACCACCTTCAAAATAGACTAGAATTCAACTAGACTAGAATTCAATGAGAATGATGGATTCCAAGGTATGGGGGCTAAATGGTGGCAATTCAGTTCATGACCTACAACAAGGTGGATGTAGTTACCAATTTAGCAGTTAGCTAGTTGATTATGATGCCCCTGAAATGGAAACAGATTACTTGATTCGTGTATGATTACTTGATTTGTAAATATTAAGTATGATTTGAATCACTGCAACTGAGTGGCAGTCCTTCAACCAATTTCCAGAATTGAACCAATTTATAGAACCAGAGTCCCCTGAATAACGTAGAGGTCAAGCCCCTTGAGCAAGGACTCTACTACACAGCTAAAAACATAAGTAGTAAATCTTCCCACTTGTCTTCTCCAGAGAAATTTAACAGGATAACTGTGCATTGGAAATTACTGGACATTAGCTCTGAACTGATGCTAATTCTTGGAGAACCAAAATTCCATGGTGATCCATCAGTCAGAGTATAAACTGAACTTAAGTCAGGTAATTAATGAAGTTTTGGTTTGGGTCCTACATACAGTTGGCTCAGTAGGTCCTCTAACCCACTATGCGGTTATTTCCCCAGTTCCAGAGTACATAATTAGCACAGATAAATTTAGCAAGTAGCAGAAACCACATATTGGTCTCCTGGCCCATAAGTAAGGACTATTATGGCAGGGAAGGTCAAGTGGAAGACAGCAAAACTGCCTTCACCTACCAATACAGTAAACCAAAAGCATTACTGCATTCCTGGAGGGACTGTAGCCAGCAGAGATTACTAGCTACAAGGGCTTGAAAGATGCAAGGGTAACGACTCCTACCACATCCCTATCTAATTTACCTACGTGCACTACACAGAAGACAGTGGATTCTAGAGATTAAGAATGGATTATGGTAAAATTAATAAGACTGTGGCTCTAACAGCAGCTGCTATTCAAGATGTGATTTCACGGATGGAACACAACAAACACATGCCCTGGCACCTGGCATACAGCTACTGATCTGCTGAATGTTTTATTCTCTATACCTGCACACCTGTCAGTATAAACCATCAAAAGCAATTTTCAGGGCCAAAAATATAACTTCACTATCCTATCTCAGAGCTATACTCAAAACTGACAGTTGCACACAAATGATCACAGCAACATTATTCATAACAGCCAAAAGGTGGAAAACCCCAAATATTTATCAATAGACAAATGCATAAACAAAATGTGGTATAGACTTACAATGGAATATTATTCGCCTTAAAAAGGATTGAAGTTCTGATGAATGTTAACAAATGGATGAATCTTGATGACATTATGCCACATGAAATTAGCCAGACACCAAAGGGGAAACATTGTTTGATTCCACTTATATGAAGTATCTAAAATAGTCAAATTCATAGAGACAGAAAGAATAATAGCTATCAGGGGTTGGGAAAAAGCAAGTAAAGGAGAGTTATGAATTAATAGGTAAGGAATTTTAGTATGGATAGATGAAAAAGTTCTGGAGATGTGGTAATGGCTGCACAATAGTGTGAATGCATTTAATGCCAGTAAATCACTTAATAGTTAACATGGTAAATTTTGTTATGTATATTTTACCACAATATAAAAAGATGATAGAATGTACTTTAGTTACTAGTAAAAAAAAGAAAATAAACTGAAAAAAATAGTTTCTATAATAAAAATTTTTAAAACACTTTTTTCAAAGATCATAGAATTACCAATAGAACAGAATGAACAACAAAATGTAATCATTTCCACTAACCTGAAACAGATGCCATTCTGAAATTGAACTGGAGATCCAAGTTTCTTTCTAAAAATAAAAGAACAACCATGGCAACACTTTTTTAAACACTACTATTGATAATGTTCAATCAATGATAACCTGTTACTAAGCATGAAAAATGTTAGAAAGTAAATTATATATTGTAGTGACCTTTCAAATAAGGACTACATGGTTCTTCCCACACTGACTTTTATGGAAAACTGTAGATTTCAGAGGAGCGTTCAAAGTCACAGAGACATATACATGACAGCTACAATATCAATAACACTTAGCAAACATCCAACAGATACAAAGTGATGTAGCAAAAAAGAGCAAAGATTAAACAGTTCTACCACTAAATTATTAGGTGACTAAATTGTTAAATTACCAAAGTTACACATCCTGTTCCACTAAGCTTCTTTCCCTAACCTATAAAACTGGGATGATAGAACCAATCTATAATAAGTTGGATAGCTTCAAATGTCCCAGATTAAGCAAAATACATCAACATATAATAAATAATCAAATTAATCACCTAAGATTTTATTGAGCACTTGCTTCAAAGAATGACAATTTAAACTCAATCTTAAAAGAGGCTAGATGGCGGCAGGGGAAACACAGTTCGTATTAAGGAACTCTAAGTACCTGTGCATGACTAAAACCTAACCATGCATACGGGCAAGTGGAAAATGAAGTTTTAGAGTAGGAACTTTAAATTCCCCATAATCTTATAAACACCTCTTCCAACTCTCTAAAATGGACAAACAACATTTTCTAAAACTAAGTTAGAATGCTCTCCAAAGATAGCTTCAGCACCACCCTACCTTACTTGGACTGCCGACCTTATGCCCTTCTTACATGGAATTCTGAAGCCACCACCAGGCTGGAAAGATAGCCTGAGTCTTTTTTGCCTTGCTAAAGAGTGTGGAATAGCTATACTATGAAAATATGGATAAGTAGGGGAGTAAACCAAGGACTTCTAATTCCTTATCTATATAAACATCCCTTCACGTCATGGAAATATATAATAATATTCCTTCCACAGACTGTAAGGTCCTCCAGCAGCGCAAAAGTTGAGTCTCTTCACATTTGTATCCATACAGCCTGGCAAAGTCCCTTGCATATATACTTTAGGCTCCGGTTTGCTGAGACTGAACGTAGCAGTCACCTGCCCTTATGAAAGAATATAAGCCATATCAAATTCCCCCCCCCCACTATTTTAAATGACTCCTTTGATTACACCGTTAAAAGGCTGCTCCTTTCCTACAGGATGTAATTTAACAGCAAAAGATATTTTAACATAAAATGTATCAAGCAAATTGAGCTGTTGCGGATCTGTCACTCAGAAGCATAGGCTAAGCATGCGCAGGAAAAAAAATTTCACAGGGGGACAGCCAGTCATTGATGTTGGAGAAAACGCTACTGAGGTAACACGGGCTAAAATCAGACACACATCACTCCTCTCCCTGCTGCCTGCATTGAGAAGCAACAATAACTTAATAACACCCTCCATTACGCTACTGTGAGGCGAGGGATGGAAAAAGCATCTCCAGCGGTATTTCTCAACAAACGGCGGCTGCTAATAAACAGGCTTTGGTGGCCAAGCCTCCGGCGCAGAAAAGGCTGGAGAGAGCAAAAGAGACGGGTCGGCAGACGGACAAGCCCCTAAAAGCTCGCGCTTTAAGGCTGCAGAGCGGTGATTAACGCCCTCGGTGTTTTTCCCCAGCCAAAGAGTCGGAGGAAGGAAGTGATCTGCGATAGCCGGCCTCGCCCTCAGGCAGAAAAGCGAAAGAGCAAAGAAGGGGCGCACACCCTTGGCCCTTCAAAGGCGTAAGAGGCGTTACCCTTAGCACCTCTCCCCACCGGGTGGAAAGAGCCCACTCCCACTCGCGGGTCTCCAGCCCCAAAGCGCCCAGCCTCTGCACCGCTACGAACCTCCATCCGCCGCTCTCCAATAAAATCTTCCCGCCACCCAGCTGGGAGCATCCACCCTTCCGGGTCGGTCCGTTCAACCAATGGCAAATAATAACCTTCTCCAATTGGTCGAGGGGTGTGGCCGCCGTGCGCGTCATCGAACAAAACCACGGGTTATTGGTTGAGATTGGGAGCGGGTTTAGCCAATAGAAAGAGGCCTTGAAGCGGGGCTGGGGCGGCTGCGTGTTTCCGGAAGACGTGGCGGCTCTTGCCTGGGCTCTCCCCAGTCTCTTTTCTCCCGACTCAGCTTCCCACCCTGGGCGTTCTGAGGTGCTGCCATCACTGCCCTCACCACTGCAGCCATGATCTCCTTAACGGACACCCAGAGTAAGCAGCTGCCCCGGGCCCCCCCCCCCCGCCTCGAGTCCCGCGCACGCCTCGCTCGGGCTGGGTCTCTCCCGCCGGTCCCTCCTCCAGGGTCAATGAATGAAGCTCCGCGATGGGGGCGGCGGCCTGCGAGACGGAGCTAGGACTGCTGGGACCCGCAGGGCTGCCTTCTGGGGACTGGAGCTAGATTTGCGGCGGCAGACCTGGCCGGGGAGGAGAGGCAGTGCGGCTGGGTGGGACGCCCGAGCTGGGGAGGGGGAAGCTTTAGCCGAGCCTCTGTTTCGTGCCAGGGTCGCGCTGCCCTCGTCGCCCACAGTGGGTTGGGCGCTTTGTTCTGGGGGACTGCCACAAGAGAAAGTTTGCGCGGTGCTCGCGGCCCACTCGGGGTCATTTCTGCACGTGACAGACTAGGGGTCTTCTACAAGCCAATGGCTCTTTGGTTGTTCGGTAGGCGGTATTTTAAATGTCACCCACTGCACGCTCCTTTTGGAAATGTGCTTACAATTAAATACAGTATATTGAATATTCGCGTTTTGCCACCGCTGAAAGCGGCCTTTTAAAAAATCCCTTGAAACGACTTCACGTACCTACCCGCTAAAGTTTCAACAGTAGTAAAAAGCCCCTTGTGTTCGGTTAAAGGATTTCTTTCTTTAGTGTTGTATATTGTGCTTTGTGGCATGTTTTATTGTTTTAGCATCCCTTTCTGCCTGCCACAGAGTTCTCCAGGCCTATCTCATCTCTTAAGGTTAGCATTGCTATCTGTTTCCTTTTCTTTCGATATAACATTTCCACTTTTCTGCCACTTCTTGTCAATCTTAGTAGTTTTATAATTTACATATCTGCCCAGGCTCTGTGCTTTCTTATCTTTTGATGATGGTGATAGTCTCTTTTTGTCTCATTTTGCCTTATCTGCCATGCCTTTCATTTCTTATTCCAGCTAAATGACTCAAATTTTCAAGCTTTGAAGAATTAAGTAGAACTTAATTTAAAATGCCCTATTTTGACGTGGAATCTTAGTGTTTAGATTCAAGTCGTGGCAGACTTGAACTTCACAGAGCTTCTAAGGTCTCCTACACATACTGCCACCCCAGTCAGGCTGTCTTCCCTCCTGAGTTTGCACAGGGTCTGCACCTTGGGGCCACCTGCTCTGGCCCAGGAGGATTGACCATTTTGGTCCATTGGTCTCACCTGTTCTAATCAGAAGAAATAAAATACAAGAGTAGTGTTTTTGGAGAGGGAGGAGATCTACTGTAATAGTAATTACGAGCAGTTGTATAAAGATATTTCTTTCACTTGACCATGTGCTTTTATATAAGTCATTATGCATAATTCTTATAAGAGTCCTGTAAGGTAGAGAGGAGCACACCCCTTTTATAAATTAAATGAGGCACCAAAGAAATTCAGTGCATGGTCATAAGAAAAGTGACAGAAACAAAACATGGATCTCAGGTCTACTGACTCAAAAACCTCTGTCCTTATCACTATACCTTACTGGCATCTAAGAAGACTTGATGTAAACTTTATTTGAGACCTTAGAATGATCTGTGTCTGTGATATTAAATATATAAAAAAAGAATTATACTTTGTATAGAGATTCTCTTCTATTGAAGACTTATTATAGTGATGAGTGCTTAATTTACATCCTTCCAAAAACCAGAGCAGGAGGGTGGTGTTGGACTATGGGCAGAATAGGAAGTGTTCTCACTTCACTAAATTGGAAAGGAAGATAAAATTTCACACTTTGCTGTTCACTTGCCAGATGTTTTTTGTGAGGCAGTAGATTGAAACATAAAATGATTAGTGAGCCAAAAGCTTTTTGGATTTCCAGAGTGTGTGTGTGTGTGTGTGTGTTTAACTACAGATATTGGCCATCATTCAAGTTATTTGCCAGGATTATTCTGGGATTTTGATTCTAGAAGAGGGTGACCAAGCACTGATCAGAGTAGTGTAAATGGCAATTCCTGATTATTTTAAGGGATTCTGTAATAGCACTCTCCCCACCCCACAGAAACAAACAAACGAAAAGCAAGATTTATTCTGAGGGATGGGGGAGAGGCAATTCCCATGCTGCCTCTAAATCTTCATTTCGTCACATTGACTAAATTACTGTACTATTCAATTGAGTTATTCAATACAGTTGATACTAAACTGATTTCTTTTTTGTATCACTTCTGATTTTTAAAGGGAAAATAAAAGACAATGCTGCTTTTAAAAAATTGTGAATACGATACCAAAGTGCTAACAGTGTTTGCCACCGGATTATGCTTGTCTTTCCCTATAAAATTTCCATAACATGCTTTTTATGTTAGGTAGATTAGTTATATTAGATTGCTTTTTATCAGATTTACTTTTTTAACTTGTGGGCAGGAAGAATGAAAGTTTAGTACTATGTGAGAGGAAGATAAATTTATTTTACTGGGTATGATTCTGGTGGCTAAGAAGGCAGTTCCATGTAGACATTTTGATAGCGAAAAGGTTTATGAATACATAAGGATAGGGAAGAAGGGAATTTTGGAGATGAGAAAAGGGGACAATGAGGCCAGCTTGAGTCTTTTGACCCATTTAGATTAGGGGATACTTGTCAATTTCATGCCAGTGCCAGGTCTGGCAAAGATGTTACAGGTAACTATTCCCTGTGGACTATATTGGATAAAGTAGCAGGAATGTTTTGGTTGCCATGTTGCAGCTGTAGGTCCATTGACTGTGGAGTAAGAAGTCTGATTGACTTCTGACTCCACACCACCACAACCATACACGCACTTTTGCTGATTCTTTGATTAAAGGCAAGTTACTTAATCTCTCTGGGTCCTCAGTTACCCATATGAAACATGAGGCCAGTGCTACTTCTTACCTGCTAATGTTGTTAAAGGAATTACAAGATATTTGTATAAACACTTCATTAAATGGTAAACCATACTCAGACATCATCCTTTTTCACTGCAGTCAATTTTTAATAGCTCTACTGGCTTCTACTTAGTTATTTTAGATAACTAATATTAAACGTGAATCACCTAAAAGACACTTCCCCCATAAGTTAAGTATACTCCAAAGCCCTTGGGTTTCATTTAACCAAACATATTTAACCTGAAAAAAAAATTCTGTGGGAAGAAATATAGCATAATGGTTAAGTATATGGGCTTTGGACTCAAAACCAAAGTGCAAATGCTTAACTAGAAGTATGACTTTAGGCAACTGAAGTCAACTCTCTAAACCTGAATTTCCTCCATCCTTAAAATGATGTAATTATATCTACATTCCAGTAGTATTGGAAGTATTAAGTTATATAAGGTACATGAAGCGCCTCATAAGGCCTAATTCATGGCAAATTCTTAATGCACAGTAGATGTATTGCTATATAATTTCCTAATGAACAAACATCTCAAAATCTTTATGTAATCATTAAGATAATTTGTGAAAAGGAGGAAATCAGTCATAGTCAACTAACAAAGCTGCAAATGATTATATCTTAACTACTAAATAGTTTTTTCATGGAATTTTACTTGCTCTTTTGTCCATATTTGCCCCTAAGAAATTATGTCTGTTACCTAAACAGTTACTTTGATAAATCTCTAGAGCATATAAGCATGAAAATACCAGCCTCAAATTTTCATAAGAATGTGTGTCTGTGGAATACCCTTAAACTGGTGTATTTATAGACAGGTACCTAAATTCTTTCAGACTGTCTCTGGGAGAAAAAAGTGACTAGAGTGGAAGGCAGTAGTTGCCAGGAAATTGATTTGCTACGGGATGTACAAAAAGCTAAAGCTGACCCAAATTTTCAAGTCATCAGAACATTTTATATGACTTAAGATTTTTTTTTTTTAAAGTAGCCGTGACCTAGGTTTTAGCTTTCTGGAACTGAGGCAAAACATGTTAAGTAACAGATCAGAAATCTCTAATAGTGTATTTAAAACTGTGTTTCCGAAAATGCGATGGCTTCTGCTCTGACTCATTATCTGTATGCAGATAGTGGTTCTGAATAAAATAAGGATTGGTGGCTACTTCCTAAAAACAAAACTAAAATGATCAAAGAGGTGATTTAGTAGATTGTGTTTTGTAGCATTAACAGAAGAGTACATCTGTCACATTAGTTAAGACTTTTCATCCTAAAAAAAAATAAGATGTAGAGAATGTAAGGTCAGTAAAATTATTAATTTTATATACAGACTTTATATATAGACTTTAAAGCTTGCACTTTGTCCACCACTGTTTGTTACCTAGAACACTTCCTCACATCTAGTATAATAGTTGATCAACAATTCTTTGTTTTCAAATGAAAGAGGGAAAGCCTAGAATATTTATATTAGGTAAAACAGTATTAACAGTATTCTTTGAAACTTTGGAGAGGTGATTTTAGGACTCTAGACTAAATATGTGAATGGATTCATAGTTCAGATAAATTTTTAGATGATAAATCTATAATAAGCCAACAAGAAGTTAAAAGTGATGCCTGACCTTCTGAAAATTAACTTTTGAGAAAACTGCTAACCATGATTCCCAAAATATTTCTTGTTGCCATTGTAACAAATAGTGTATAATTGGATGAAGTATATTGTGCTGACCTACCATAACATTTCTAATGGAATAAAAAAGGAATTAATTTTAATAAGGGTAAGAAGGAACTACAGATATAGTACATATAAGTAATAATCATAGACTATGAAAGGAGATAAATAATTAAAGGGAACATATAAATTTAAGTCTGATGCCAGAGAGGTTCTTGGGAGGGGAAAAAAATATGTAACCAAAGATTTAGAATCCTGATTTATCTTTTTCTATTATGGCTATGTTTGAGAAATACTATCTCATATTTAAGGGTTAGCAATTTCCATTCATGTTTTAAATTTTGAAGTAACTTGCTGATGTTAATTAAATTTGTTATAGATCTTAATGAGTGTCATTATGAAGTTAACCTGCAATGTTGTGTACCTATTTCTTATATGAACCAAAAGAAAAAGTGGGAATATTTTTTCACGTAATTTACAGGGATGTTAATGTGACTTTAATTTTTCTCTACCCTTAACCATATAACTTATATTGCAGAAATTGGAATGGGATTAACAGGATTTGGAGTGTTTTTCCTGTTCTTTGGAATGATTCTCTTTTTTGACAAAGCACTACTGGCTATTGGAAATGTGAGTTTTTGAATATATATTTTAACTAAATTCATAGGAAATTTTAACTACAAATGAATTATTACCTGCTATTAAATTTGGGAAAAATAATTCACTATTACTCATAATGTAATTTCTATTACATCCTCTATTTCCATCAGGAATGAAACCTGTCAGCTTTCTGTTTAAATAAAAGGTAAACACTTAATGAGTTTTTCTAATTCCATAACTGCTCTATTAAGTGTTTGTTACGTGATTTATAACAGATTAATGAAGACTACCTCTAAATAGGAATTCAAAATAAATGACTTAATAGTCCCATGTTTGGGGAAATTTGTTAAAATATTTTGACTGTAAACATCTGAGACTTCACATTTGATTCAGCTGTATAACATAAACAGATGTCTAAAAACCTTTAAAAAATATGTATCTCTATTTTAGTGGCTGACTTACATAGAATGGGGTGTGTATTGTTTGTTTGGAATGTGTACTATTCTATCCGTGTGTGAGGTTATGTAAGAGTTCTAGAAATAAAAAATAACCCTTCTAAGAAGACAATAAGTCACTGAATAATGATTAAATATCTTTTGAAGCATATATACCGTTAGACTTTTCACTGGAAATAAGAAAAGATAAAGGATAGCAAAATTATACTAAGTTGATGTTTTAATAAAGGATAATATAAACAGCATTGGTGTCCCAGAATATGAAGCTTAAACTTTAGGCTTAATATATATTAAGTGAAATATTTTTCACTAAAGAAAGTAAATGGGGGAGGACAAGTATTTGGAAATAAAACACAAGAAAAAGCAAGTTTTGGCCGGGCGCGGTGGCTCAAGCCTGTAATCCTAGCTCTCTGGGAGGCCGAGGTGGGCGGATCATTTGAGCTCAGGAGTTCGAGACCAGCCTGAGCAA